>JAQGBZ010000503.1:0-38549 GCA_034687125.1 Neelides folsomi
TTTCTATTGGGCATTATGAAACAATGGTCAATTACAACATTATATTTCTCGCCCAGTTACCGGTCAAAGTTCGTACGTAACTTACGCTGGAGAATATATAAATGAATTTACTATATTAAATATTATAAAAGCATACATATAACCTATACCATATGTCATTGTTAGAAAAATCGACTGAAAACTACATAATAATATAATAAAACTACAATTTAAACAAGATTTTTGATTATTTAAAAAAACATTCATCGTAACAATTTCTAAAAATATCGACCGAATTCAAATAAATTTCGAAACCAAGGAAAATATTAAAGGTCATCCGATTTGTAAATAAAAAAAGTAGCCAATCAAATAACCTCAGATTTTCTTTGAATTTGTTGTGAAAACGAGCTAAAGTTTCAATCATGATTTTCCCTCAAATCTTCGTCCTCATTACGATTGCAACCGCAGAGAAACATGTAGGAGAAAAATGAAGCGGGTATCCAAAAGAATTTTACGAAGAATTTTAATCAATGTAAAACTTTTCTTCCTTATTCCAATGGCAAAGATCATTGCAAACATTCTTTTACTAATATTTTTAACATTGTTAAATGACTAAAAATATTTTATTATTGGAATATAATTCAATCAATATAAAATTCATCACTTATGAATTATGATTATAAATAAAAACGAACATTTTTAAATCAAATTGTTAAAATATTTATTTTTAAAACAAATATTATTTATTAATTGCAAATCTAATAATTTAATTTAAAAATTTCCGACACTTCTTTGATTTGCATGAACAAGGAATCTTACTAGAGTCATCTTCGTAATTAAACTTGTAATCATAAGTGAGCTCCTCTCCGTTTATTATTTTCCGCAATGAGAAGATAACAATATGTTTTTTCCCGTGGATCTTGAGATACTTTGCCTCACAGTTGGGCTATACAAAAGATTGTTGGAAATTAGAAATATCTAATAAATGTATTATAGAGTTATTACATTGATTTAATGTCACCAAATAACTTGTCATTTACCTCACAAGAGTGATTAATAAACCTGGCGGCATTTCCCTTCATCGTTGCATCAACCACCTCCAAATCATCAATCTTGAAAAAGTAACATCCAATTCCTTTAGACTCAAAGTATTTTTCTCTTTTATCACAAAGTACAGTCCTTATGACCTATTCAAATTAAACAAAAATAATTAAGAGCTGTAAATTGTCAAACACAAATAAAATAATGGTATAATTTAATTTAAAAAATGTTGAATACCTCTCCTGCATATTCAATGACCATCTCTCCTGCTTCAATGTCACACTTTGTGTACAAGCCCCTTCCATGGATCGTACTAAAGCAAACTCTTAGAGAAGAACTCTTCAAGTTCTTGTTGAGATTACGAAAACGCATTGCAATAGGAAGATTCGTATTGCCTTCAACAATTTGCTTCCCTTCAAATTGACCATTGGTTGGACTAAAATGAATAATTTTTCAAAATTATTATATATATATTATGCATTATCAAATTATCATGATTTTACAATAGTATTCACCTCAATTTCTCTGTGCAATTTAATCCATCTCTGTGTTTCGACGAGAGCCATCCGAACATGTCAAATGGTTTTCGTTTCTTAAAGCCGTCCAATCTTGCAGAAAATATCGGATTCGTCTCCGAGTCCTCCAGCATATTCTTATTTACTTTCAATTGAGAAAGTAAAAATTGGATGGCTTTGTGAGTTAATCCAAGCAAACTTGTACTCTTCAGTTCTTCCATTTCTTGATCTATAGAAAAAATAACTAAACGAATGAAACATTTTCAAAATTATTTTAACATATATGTTAATATTCAAAATGTTACTCATACAAGTTCTCGAGATTCCAGCAGAAGGGTATGGAAGTGGAGGAAGATTATGTTTCAATCTTGAATCATTCACAGCTGCAAATGTTTGATTCCAAACTGCACGAACATCACTTGATCTAAAAACGACTGCTCCATTGCAAGTCACCTCATAAATTATAACAGCTCGATGAGTCTAAAACAATTAAAACGATTTATAAAACATCGGTATTAATCTAAATATTAGCTATTACATAATTAATAACTCATTAACAAGATGTCTAATAGGAATTAATAACTCATTAACAAACTTATTAAAATTTAAATTAAAAAATAACAATTTTGAAATATCTCACTAGTTTTTTATTGGCTTCAGCCTTCTTGGCAATTGATTCAATATCGGTTCCTTCAGGGACTGTAAAGCCTTCACAACCCGTAGGAGCATCCGGGACAGTATGCATAACCGGGAGAACAGCAACATCAGTCAAACTCCCAACCGCTCCACCAGAAGTTTTCCCAGTGATCTTCAACCGAACGAATTGCCCAGACCTTGGAACCGACTCGTAATCCTTAAGAGAATCTTGAAGGACTTCATAGTCAACACCTTCCCTCCGCTTCAGAGTAAACTTGATCGATTTGCTCTTTTGACTCCGTTCCTCTTCAACCGGAGGTTCTGGTATTGTAGCCGCAGGAATAATCTGTCGCAGCATTTGCCTCGGCTGCCGATTTTGAACCGGCGTCGTCGGCTGCACACTTTGAGGATTTGGAATCTGGACAATTATACTCTGAGGTTGTACGAGCTGTGAGGTTTGAACAGGTGAATTGACTGAATAATTGAACGAATTTTCAATTTGAGAGATTTGATCAGAAATCTTCTGTAAAGGATGTTCCATTGGCCTTACAACTGCTACATTCGCTCCACTCCCACTCGCACAAACTTTTCCTCCCATTTGAGGAATTTGAGCATTTTGGTTAAAAACATCAGTTCTTAAGGTAGTAATTGGAATTGGTTTAACTTGACTAGCCATCGTCGCCGGAAGGATCTTTTGTAGCCCAGAAGTGTTAATTGGGCGATGGAACAGAAGCTCCTTCCCAATAATCCTCTTATCTTCCAGTGAAGGAGTCCAATTGGCATAATTCAATGGAAGCGATTGGACGAGTTTCTTTTGTGGACTTATTATTTGAACACCTTGCAAAGGAGTTAATTTTTGCAAGCAACGTGGACAAGGGCAAGGTTGTGCTAATCCTGCTCCTTGAATAGAGACTCCCGCACGACAATGAATTTCCGGCCGGGAGCATTCAAACTGACCGTTTCCAACCATAAGGGAAGAATTGTCAACTGGAATTGTTGAAACTGAGCCATTTTGAAGCATAATGTAACCAAGTTGGCTCTCATTTGGTTGATTGTTCAATTGATAATTTGGCTGTTGGAATGTTTGTTGAGGGATTTGGTATGGTTGACCAATTTGCTTCATTGGTTGATCTAAATGTCCAGAGGTTGGGAACGTTTGTTGGATCATTTGGGGCGCTGGGAAAGAAGAGCCTTGTTGCATTTGTTGTTGAAGTTGAAGCTGCTGTTGAAGAAGCTGTTGCTGTTGATAATGTTGTTGAAGTTCAACTGACTGCAATTGTCCCATAGGATGTTGTTGCTGATAAGAAACTTGGGGTTGGAATTGATTATAATTTCCAATTAAATTAGGATGAATCTGTTCGGGCTGCTGGACAACATTTTGTTGTGGCTGCAACTGTTGAATCATCCTTTGTTGGTACATTTGCTGTGAGGGTTGATTTTGGTATTGGATTTGTTGCATTTGGTAATCGGGTACTTGTACTTGCTGCTGTTGGTCAACTTGTGGATATTGAGCCATCACCGGTCGTTGTTGAGCTTGGAGCTGCTGGATAGCCTCAGTAGGTAATTGTAAAGTTATGTATTGACCATTGGCATCTTGAACTGTCACTGTTTGCATTGAATTTCCAGATTGGACCAATTGTTGCGGAAATTGTTGCTGTTGCTGGAATCCAGGTTGAAATTGTTGTTGATAAATTTTCTCATTTTCCAACCCAAGTTCATTTCCCATTGTTGGAACCATTGGCATTTGGATGGGCTGATTTGAAGGAAAGTTCTGTGTCTGATAAATGCCTTTCTCCAATTCTCTCCTCAATTGGGAAGGCTGAGATGGGTAAATCTGTGGAACTTGGAGTTCCCCAAAGCTCTCAATGGGCGGCCCTTGGAAAAATGTCGGTTCTCGGGGAATCACGTTAGGAATTTCCATCTGCTGCTGGTCCAATTGCTGTTGTTGTTGAAGCTGCTGTGGAGGGGCTTGTGAACTATTGTTAACATTCTTGAACCATTTCTCTACTTGGGAACCAATTGGCAAATAGTCGGGAGCCCCAACGCTCATTTGGTTCTGATTCACATTCACCGGTTCTTGTCGTACTTGAGATCCATTAGGATCGATGCTATAGACACTCACGCTATTGGAAATATACGGAAGGAAATTTTTATCAGTTACATTTTCCGTGTAATTTTCTGTCCTTTCCACAGGTACAGATTGAACCATCATTGGTGGATTTAAAGATTCGTGTGCCGATTCATTGAGTGTTATTTCTGAATAAGTGTCGCTTTCATCATTGACACAGAGCGTTTTATCAATCGGTTTATAACGCTCATCCCCATCATCTTCTGAAACAAGAGTTGTGGCTTCTGAGTCAATATCCTCCACCACTTCCACTTCATTGTCATCGACCACTAAAGGGGGACTGTCATCTCCAAGATCCACAATTTCAGGTTCGACTAATTCCAGATTGTGTTGATGGGTTTTAATTGGAATTTCAATTTCTTTTAATATTTCTTCCCCTTTAACTTGTTGGCTTTCATCTTCATCACTCCCACTGCTACAAAATGAAAAGCAAGAGGCTGAGTGTTTAACACAACTGTCGACCGTTTTAAATGTATTCAAACATTTTTTGCAAGTTCTCAAAGCCTCGTCGTCAACAACCTCTTCTTTTAGTTCTGTGGGTGGCTCAATAACTTTAACTTCTTTGTTTTCTTTCTTTGACTCCGTTTTAGCAGATTTTGTTGATATTGTTGAATCAGGGACGGGCTCAACTTTTCTTCTCTTATTAGGGCTCTCGAGCCGAGTATTTGAAAGTCTTTTCAATTTCTTTTCCTTCTTCTTCCCGTTGCATCTCCATTTGTGCTTATTGACTGACGCAATATTTCGAAACTTGGTGTGACATTTGGGACACGGACTTTCCTCAGATGTTTTTGCCTTTTCTTTCTCTTTGCTCTCACGACTTCTCAGTCTCCTTCCAGGAACAAAGGAACCAAAACCGGGGTGTTTATCGACGGGAGGTTCAGGAGCTGAGGAACGGGTCATCCTTTTCGTAGGAGTAGTTACTTCCATGTCATCATCAGAGGATTTACTTCCATCATTGGCACTTTCATACTCATCAGAGGAATTGTCACCTCCGTCGAGAAAAATAGTTATTATCTTTTTCCTATCCCTCAGACTCCTTCGAACTTTTGGAAAATCTTCATTCTCTTTAAATTCAAAATTGGAGGGCTCAGTGCAGGTACGTTCTGTTTCACTAAATGATAACTTTCTAGAGATCCGGGGATTTTTATCTATCACTTTATTAGGTAATTTAGGAATGGGAGACAACTTTTCAACCATTTCCTCAGTCTTCTTACTACCAAGGAACGATAATTGCTTTAAAGGACTCCGAAGTGGAGAATTTGGAACGCTTGAACTCATCGGGGTTTCTGAAGGTAAAGAAAATTTAGCTTTTTCTTTAGTGAACAGCGGACATTGGGGAAATCCCTCTTCGTTGTACTCATTAAAATATCTTGGTGTTTGGTCAATCCAATCATGAAAAGCAGAAATATTAAAACGTTCTTTTTCCACTTCATCAAAACTCATTTGATCGTGGTCAATTAAAAAATGGTTGTTGGCTTCAACATAATCTTCTACATGAGGAAACCATTTCTTGCGGAGAAGTGTCTGATATTGATAGACGCAAGTTTCAAATGGGTTCTCCATTGACCAGTACAATCGAAAAGAAGATAAGCCAAGTGGTACGGTAACGAATCTAGTTTTTGAAATGGGAAAAATTTCACCCAATCTTTCAATCTTCAATGAACCCATAAAGATTTTGAGGGATGACAATGGCCTCGTCTCTTGTTTTTTCCGAAGCCATTCAAGATCAACGAAAACTTTTCTAGTTATCTAAATTAGAACAAAATTAAATTATTAAATTGACGTAATTTTAGCATTATAATTTTGACATTAAAGGTAGTATTTGAAAAAAAAAATTTTTAAGATTAAAGGTCAATTAAATAATTTTTTAATATTGGTATTTAATCGAGAGTAAAATCATACTCGAAATTCATCTTGTACTGTTGACCCTCTTGCATGGGATTTATGAGAAGGGCAGAAAACTTTTTTATCCTCAAGATGTGAGCAATTGTCCTTGAATGAGCATGGGAAATGATAAGCAAATTTGCATTTCGGTGCACAACAATTAAGTGAAGCTCCACTGTTCTTGCAATATTGACATTGCTTATTCTTTGTTCGAACTAAAGCCAGTCCCACCTAAAATAAGATAATTTAATAAATTCAATTTTCAACAATAATAATAATTTATTTACAAGATAAATCAAGGAAATATTAAATCATAATTATAATTTATAAGTTTATTCATCATACCTTTTGAAGAGCTCCATCGTCTAGCTCGTAAACTTCAGAAGACCAAAGGGCACAATTGACATGAACCCAATCATCGCAACCAGCCCAAAGAAGCCTCCCAGATTTCTCTGAATCTTGATCTCCAATTTCATTGCAGAATTTGCAACGTCTCTTGTCAACTTTATCCATCTCATCCCAGAAAATATCTCTAAATGGATTTCTCCCTTCAAAAATCTTTCTTAATTCTGCACTCTCCAAATCTTCTTCTTTAGATTTAAGTGATGTTCTCCGAAGTTCAGAATTCCTTATTTTCTCCGCATCAAACCATTTGAAAACCTTTGAAATAATTTCTCGGAACCTTCCCTTTACATCTTCTAACTTCTTAATTCTATCAGGTCCACAAATTCCTTTTGCACTTCCGTAAAGGTTATCGAGTAGTTCCATTCCAATTTCGTAAAAATCTAACAAATCCCTAATTGTCCCCTCATCAATAAAAAATTTTAATCTCTCAATAAAAGTTTCATTCGCCTTCAGCTTTACAATATCCTTTCCCTCAAAATCGAAACTTGCCCGACCAACAGCGTTTAAATCAATTGGATTAAAATGAGAAACCATTTCCAATGGCTTAATGTCGCACATCGGTTTGACTTCTTCCATGAGTGGAAGACTCGCCATCTCTTCGATATTATTTAGCAGTGGCAAAGGTTTGAGCTTTGGGGAAAATTCCATTTTATCTCCTTTGGTTTTGAACGTTGGTAAAATATCCGGGAACTTCGGCAGTGTTGGAAGGGTTGGAAGTGAAGGTAATTCCGGAAGATTCGGCATAGAAGGAAATGACTGAATTGAAGGCAGTGCAGGTAGGTCGTTCAAACGAGGAAAAACTCCGAAGCCCTTTTCATCGTCCCTTTCCTTCTTTATTGAGTTTGGATCCGCCGCGATAATTTTGATCTTTGAGAGGTCCGTTAGTATAACACGACATTCTTTAGGTTCAAAATCAAAGTCCTTTTTAGCATTTCTATAAAGTTCTGCTAGTTCCGAAGGTGAGAGTTTGGATTTTATTTCACCATTCAATGACGTTATGTGTGGTTCGTCCTCTTCGGCGATGGCGGATTCATCGTCGATCCATTTAATTTGGCTTCCATCTTCCACTTTGCCTTCTCCTGACTCATTTGGAAGAGGGGAGAATAAGCGTATTCTCGTATGAGGAACCACGAAGGTCGTCTTCTCCAAAAGGGCCAAAATGGCTTGAATGCCAGTGAGCCTCGCTGAATCCACAGCCTGCCTCCAATATGCTTCTCTGGTGGACTTTTCGCATAACCTTAAAAATAAACGATTCATTAAATTTAACTGTAGTGAAAAATATTTAATTAATTCTATAAAGATAATAATATTTTTCAAAGGATAAATACCTGCAAGTATAGTCAATATGCTCTGGAAGTTCATTTCCTATTATCAAATACTCCTCCTCGGACATTTCTTCGCATTTGGCGTGCACCCATTTCGAACATGTGCCACACTCCATCATCTGAAATAATTAATTAATGAAATCAATTCCGTTTAATTAAATTTATTTAGCAAGGTAAATTATTAAACTCAAATGTAAGGTATTTATAATATAAAGAAGATCAGTCATTCTACGATTAAATATACCGGAGTATCATAGTCATTGTTGTCGTATATAGTGACGCATATTGGACAAAAGTGTCCGGCTTTCCATCCTTTGAAGCAGCCCCGACACAAAAGGAAATTGTCTTGTCCATACTTCACCGTCTTGCACATCTTGGGCTCAAGGGGAATTTTGCAGCTCTTGCAGAAGAAGCAATCGTCACAAAACCATAGCTTCATTCCATCCTTACGCACTTTCCTGGGAAAGCAAACCTTGTGAAATGAAATTTTACAGGCGAAACAAGTGAGGACTCCCACTTTGCCTTTCACTTCCTTTGAAGAATTTTGTTCCTCTCCGCAAATGGCGCAGGTAGTGCATCTGAAGCATCTCCAATCATTAAATAATAATCGCATTTCCTCAAACCCTGGCCCTTCGTCCTCTTCAGGATCCTCATCGTCAGATGACTCGCTGGATTCGTCCAATTCCTGGTTTTCAGAGCTCATGGGGATTTCATCAGAGCCCATTTGGTTATTTTCATTCGAAGATTTTCTTGGTGTTGACATTTTACGTTCTGAAGTAATTGATGAATGAGAAGAGATAGTCGGAGTTTTGGCCATTCGTTCTTGCCATGAAATAAAAAGGCTAAGAAGATTCGGATCACCCGAGCAGTATGGATGGAAAGCTTCACAGCAAATGCTGCAATATATCAACTAAAAAATAATTGAGCATTTAAAAATTAAAAACCGCTTTAAAATCATTTTCATTAATTATACTATACCTATATCGTAAATAAATACCACTATGAATGTTTAACAGTAGATCTAATGTAGTATTTTGAGATGAATTACTCTATGGGATTAACTTAATATTACTGATAGTTGCACATATATGTACTTATTATATTAATATGCTTTAAGCCTTTCTTATTAAAAATGTATGCCATTTAAACTTTATAATATCATTTTAATTTTAGAATAATGACAATATGAGCTATGATTCTAAAATGTATTCTGCAATACTGCGACTTTTGCTTTATGGTGAAGTTATATGAAAGTTACTGAAAATTAAGATTTTAGATTTATTTCTTAAAGGTAAATGTGTAAATTGTAGTTTAAATTATTAATTAAATTAAAAATTAGTAATGTTCAGTAATTCAATTAATATTCGATAAAATCGAAACACATCTTATTCGTATATAAATAAGATATATGCCAATTTTGTCGATGTCATAAGTCATAACGTTACAAAGGATTTACAATAATCATAAGAGTTTATATAGTAGAGTAAAAATAAAAGTTTATCAACGTTGAAGAATATTTTTCATTAAAAGAAAATTAAAATAAGGGTAAAATAGAGCAGAATTTAATTGTCATCGTTTGAAATCATTATTTAGATTTAAAGTTATTTACATACAAAGTTAATAAAGTTATATCTCTTTCGAATACCAAAAAGAAATCTCAACATGACCAGTCAATTGTAAAATATAAGGAACTTAAAACAAGTGATCAAAACCTGCAGCATCACAATTGCATCGTAAATGTAGTTATTATGTACATAATAAAAGGAGATTCATATATGTATTATAAAGATATTCAATAATAACTTGTTATATATGAAAAATAGTAAATAATAAATGCTGATAAAGTTAATAAGTAAAATAATAAAATTAATAAGTTGATTGATGAGTTGGATGAAATGAATAGGTGGATTAGAGAAAATATCCAATGTGGTAAAAAATGAAAAGTTAATACTTGTTGGAGCCCAGCAGATCCGCAGAGGAAGCAAAGTGGAGTAGGTGGCCCGTCATTGCACACAATGACTGGAAAGCCGTGAGAGTGGGGTTCTGGGGTCGCCAGGGTCAGAACCTCTTCCCTCACCGTCCACTCCTGCCTGAATAAGGTCTGTTACAACCAAGAACAAAAATGTAGATTCGATTTTAATCGAATATAAATATGAGAACTTACTTCCTCTTCGGGATCATCTCCTTTGCTCCAAATAGTCTTTTCATTTGACTCTGGATCTCGACCTTCTATGAATACAAACAAATAAAATAATTAGTAAAATGTGAAATTAAGTAAGATAGGTCGAATAACATAAATTGGCATGAAAAATAAAACAATTTTCATTTGCTCATTACCCAACTCTTTGAGATCATCAAATGTAGCCAGGGGAAGTCTTTCGGCGAACTCGTTCCTGCGATTCACTTGTTTGACTCTCGGTCCCTTCAGTCTTACAAGAGCACTATCGTCGTTTGGCAAAAGACATTTCACTGCGTAATAAATTATTAAATAAATATCAATTATACTTGTTAAATGATAGGAATTGTTTTAGAATAAAGTTAGGTAAAGTAGCTTTTGTCTTATGCATGTTACATGCAGCATGTATTGATAAATAATAAAAGAAATAGGTTGATTAAAGTTTTAGCAGTATTGCGATATTTATTCCATTAATGTAAGTAAACAAGAAAGGCAGTATATTTCGCATTTAATTTAGGCCGATATAGCCGAAATGATTATTAAAGAATTCATTTCATGGAACATCTGCCTGAAGAACAAAGATTATGTAAAAAATAATATACATTTAAATCGTTTAATTTTAGCATATTTCTTATGAAATCTCTTTAGCCCTTACTCTTCGAGCTTGAAGGTTTCGCATCGCTGTTGTGTCCATTAAGTCCATTTCCATTCAACGTAACAGCATTTGACTCCTGTATTTCAAGTTTTGATTGTGCAATCTTCAACTTAAGTCTTTTCTCGGCAGCTTTCTCGAGATCGTTGATTTTCTTCAAGATGCTTTTCTTCTTATCAGCACATGTCTTGGCAAGTGATTTTCTCTCCTTCTTATCAAATCCTTTGAAATTTTCGTCATCCTATATCACAAAATCACCAGAATAAAATATCTTCCTTTAAACAATTCCCTCCCCATCGGTAAATTTTAATAAAAATACAAAAATTGGCATATTGGCTTACACTCTCCGATCCAAAAAGTAAGCGAAATGTCTTGAGATTTGTAGCTGTCTGAGCTACAATAGTCTCTTGAACATCATCGACTGGAATGGATTCATTAGCCCAATTTGTCTTAGCACCTTCGAACACCTGCTTCCTTGGTCTTCCCCGTGGTCGCCCCATTTCTCCCTCCTCTATAAATCAATCAAAAAAATTAAATATTTGAACCACTAAAACTGAAAAGGCTAAATCAATCTTTAAATATAATTGAAACCTTTTAAAGACAGAGACTGGAATTTAGTTGGTCATATATGCAAATTCTAACTCTCTCACAAGGGGTTGACTCTCCAATAACAAAGGAAATGAAAGACGAGATGAAATTATAAAATTGTACAAGAAATAATAAAATAAATACACAATGATGAAAAGGAATGAA
Source organism: Neelides folsomi (assembly GCA_034687125.1). Classification (NCBI taxonomy): domain Eukaryota; kingdom Metazoa; phylum Arthropoda; class Collembola; order Neelipleona; family Neelidae; genus Neelides; species Neelides folsomi. Next base: position 11,495 of record JAQGBZ010000503.1, read on the forward strand.
ACCCAATTTATGATATACAAAATAAACGCGGTTCAAACTTCCTTCTCCCAAAGGTCATCCAACTCACTTGGGTCAATGTCAATTAAAATTTTGGCTTAAAATAAAAAGAGTGAACGGGAGGGAAAGTTGCGTGTTGGAGGAGGAGGTTTTCTTGATTGAAGCGGGACTTATTCTTTTATCTATTATTCGCTCCATCTCGCGCATGGACATTTCGCTCTGCCCCTGCCCTCCTTCACTTTCCTCATTCCTCAGATCAAACATCGAAACTCCCCAGTCGACTTTGACAACTTGGATTCGAAATTGGCCTGTCCTTGAGAAATACGCTACATTTGACCTCAAATACCTGCCCATTGGATTGTAAGTTGTATGTTCAATATAAGTTATTTAAAATCGCCTTTGAAATGATTCCAAAAGTCATTATTTGATTGTTTTGGTTAGGATCAACAATGTCGGACCTTACGACGCTTTTGAGTACCGAGATCCCTGAAGGGCTCCAGAGTCTCGCCGATTCACATGTCAATTTGGAAAGAGTTGCAGAATATTGCGAGTCTAACTATTTTCAGGTAATTTTGTCAAATAGTTGTAAATAAACAATTAATATTTTTACTCCAAATGACGTCGAGATTCGAGAGGAAACCATCAATTGAGATTTAATTGAGGAATTGACATTCTTTTGCATTGGGGCTAATGATGTTGGATTTGGTTTCAGAATGATAACAAACGTGAAGCTATGGATGAAACGAAGCGGTACACAACACAGAGTCTCGCATCTGTTGCCTATCAAGTCAATACATTGGCTTACCACTTCCTTCAACTTTTGGACCTTCAAACCGCTCAACTTGATGAAATGGCAGCTCAAGCGTCACATATTGCTCAGGTATTTTGAGTAATGACATTGATGCCACCGGGTGTCATTCAATATTTTAATAATTAAATGCTTCAATGATGTTTTACTTGAATTAGACCATAAGCATTCACAAAGAAAAAGTGAGCCGTCGAGAGATTGGAGTATTGACATCATCAAAGACACCATGCAGACAATACAAAATTCTTGCTCCTGCAACTCCAGAGAAACCAGTGAAATATGTGAGGAAACCGATCGACTACACTTTGCTTGACGATGTTGGCTGTGGATCACGAGGACATAATGTTCATCAAACCAGAGACCGTGACCCGAGACGATTTAGCACTTTACCATCAGGAGCAAGTGTTGGGATGATTCCTCAAGTCAAACCTACAACACCACCGATGCAAAAAGGAGGGACTCTTCGTGCAGGAACGACAATTTACAGAACTCCTCCTGCTGTTGCTCCTCCTCAAGTTCCTTCACATTACGCTCCTAATTTCCCTGTTGGGCATCCGAGACGAGCACCGGTGGAACGTGAACAGCGAGGATATACAACTTTGCCACTTCAACCTCCACCACAGCATCCTCAAGGACCTTTGCAAGTACCTTTGCAATCCGGGATTCCATGCAGACAGAGAGATATTCAGCCAATGTCCCACCAACAAATTATTTATGCTGAAAATAAAGGTATATAATATTTAACTTATGTAACATATAAATTAACCATTGGGAAAATACTTTAATTTTTTATTTAATTATTGAAGGTCTTGGAATTTCGGTTCCAATGCCTGTTGGGCCTACGAGTCCTCCACTTCCTCCTCCTCCTTCGGACGACCCCACACCAAAGAACTACCTGGAAAAAGTCATCGCAGTTTATGATTATGCTGCTGAGAGAGAGGATGAGCTCTCGTTCCAAGAGAACTCTTTAATTTACGTTCTAAAGAAGAACGATGATGGTTGGTGGGAGGGAGTGCTCAATGGGGTGACAGGGCTTTTTCCTGGAAATTATGTTGAGCCTTGCGTTTAAAATTCATCTAGATGTAATTAAGTAATTATGAATGTTGTTATCTATTCATCTTTCCTTCATCGTTTTTTTAAGTTTCAAAAGTGCAATTAAATATAATTTAAATTGTACTATTTATATGGCTTTTGGAGGAGAAAAGTATGCTATTTCGGAAATTAATTTGATTTTGGTGGTTTCTAACGATTTTATAAATGTTTTAAAACATTTTGAAATTGTGAAGATACACAAGATTATATTTCAAATGTGGAATTTTAAAATTAATTTGTATTATATTTAATTATTTAATTAAGCATCCGGTCATTTTCTATAAGGTGGGTTTGGTTAGACGACGGTCCTTCTTATAATTATCAATTCGACTATTATAGATTTGAAGAAATTCTCATCATAGATTACAAGTCAAACTACGAATTTAGACGAATTTAGATTCCGTCCTTCAAGATATCAATAATTAGATGTTTAATACAGACTATTTTAAATAATCCTAAGCAAGAAATTAATTAAACCATGAGAATTGTTTCTTAATACACTATTCAAATTGATGTACTCATTTGTTAACATATAAAACGAAAAGTTATTTTAAGTGAAATTAAAAATCTGCTTTAGAAACTACCAAAATCAAATTAATTTCCGAAATAGCATACTTTTCTCCTCCAAAAGCCATATCTATAATGTGAATCCTAATATGTATATACCTATTGCAAAACTGTATTAACCAAATAATTATGTACTAATTGTAATAATATTATACTAACCCTGACGTCGAGTACATTTAATGTTTACTTTTGTAAAGTATATTTAAAATGTTTTAATATTTTTTAAGATTAATAAAAAAAATTACAGCATATACACTATGACATTGATTCTTACTTTCATGCAACTTGAACAAATTTTTATCGAGTCTTAAATACCTACATCATGTATAGCTTATTTCATGGTGTTTTATTGAATAAATAGTCAGAGGATGAAAAATGAAAGGACTTCATGAAAGAAACGAAATGAAAATGAATGCATAGCAAACAGAACTAATAGAACCAAAAGGAACCAGCATTGAATCACCATTTGAATTTCCCACAATCTCTTATATCTTGAATCACGCGGAGAACTCATTTTCACATTTAATAATATTGAGTAAATTGAAAAATTCGGGATTTGCTAGTGAATTTGATATAAATTCATAATGATTGTCGCTCGCCAAGCCCTTGGGGGTGTCCGAAACTTCGTAACCTCTGCAGTGAGAAGATCGGATCATGGTGGAGGAATTCCGGGGGCTGTAAGTTTTAAGATAGACATAACCGAGGACGATTATAAATTTTAGCAAAAATAATAATTTATCATTATCATAGACATTAAATTCTTAAAATTTATCTAACTCAATATAAAATTAAAAACAAAAGACTAAATATTTCCATTCTTTTTGCATTTGTTTTAGAATCTCCCATTTAGCGTTGCTAATCGCCATAAGTTGCTCGTATACTTTATTGGATGGTTTGGGTCTGGATTCGCTGTCCCCTTCCTTCTTGTTCGTCATCAACTCCTCAAGAAGTAAACTGCTGTAAAGATGCCTTCGACGATATAAATAGTCAACCTCCTATACATTTAATAAATTGTTCTTAGTTGATGTAAGACAAATAAATCGTACCTCTTATCCACAATCCATTTATTTATCGTTTTAGTATATTGGTATTCAGAAATGTACGAGTATGAATATTATCATTATCATCAAATTCATAATTATTAAAATATGACTGTTCATACAATGTATAAAAATACATAATTTGGTAACTGCATAACATATTGGACTATAAAATCTTTAAAAACTCTAGATAGCTTACAACGCTAGTACATTGTAGTTACATGTTTCATATAATATGTAAACTAAAATCATGTCAGGTAAAATTATGATCAATAATATTTACGCAAAATTGACTCAAGAATACATTTTTATTATTTAAAGAGAGTTAAGACGCTGAGAGTCATCATTGTTTACTTCCGTGGTTAGCAGCAATGTAATGGTACAAGACGATGAGGAGGAATAGTCCAGCTCCCAGTAAGTTGGCGCATACTGCCAATTGCACGTCGGTAATCATCTGAAAAGGAAATTACATTAAATTAAAAATCAATTATATTGACTTCCAATACGCTCCATTCTTATACAAATTATCGTAAATATTAGACAGATGATTTGATCCTTATTGATTATATTATCTTTAATATTAGACAATTCTCTAAAAAGCAATGGAAAGAGTTTATAGATGTTATAATCTGAGTATATCACTAATTTGATCAAAACTATTTATAATATACTATAAAACCTCAGTCGTAAAAAATAGCATTTTATACATACGCCAAATATGCTGTAAACTCACAATATAAATTGACAAGTGAAATAATAGAAATGCACAAAATTACACAATGAATAACATAAGGATTATCTTAATTACTTACTCTGACAATTTAGTCGAAGACGTCGGTATAAAACTGGAAATGTAATCGAGATCGAAACAAGGACCGGATGAATTCACGTCAAGAAAAGCCGATTCTTAAATTCTCATACATATGATCCTATAGGCCTTGTAGGAATGGGAGTGGAAAGTGAGGGACGTGGCTCAATTGCTGCTTGGAATCTATTTCTCGCGCATATCAAGGGGTTCAATGCGACTACCCTACACATTAAATGCAAACAATAAACAAACGTCTTCCTTAACTTTCTTCACCAATTACAATTAGCAAGAGAGATAGATGAAAATTTTTTTATTCATAAGATGATGAGATGTAGAGAAAATGAGTTTTAGAAATGAAAACTAAATGATAAATCGTTCACTACTCATGTAACCTTTTTTAGTTTTGTAAATAAATATCAAGACGAATTGTAACTCCTCGTTTGAATCTAAGTTTTATTGTAATTAATTAGATTTCACCAAACAAAACAATCCAATTTTCGACAATAAATAATAATAAGTTATAGAGTTAACGTCATAGGACAATGTACAATTTAAAAAAGAATAAAACGAAAACTTTCGACTCAAATTTAATTTTCCCCAAAACCGTAAATTAAGGATGAGAAGGAGGATTTGTCGGATCGAATATCCGGATTAAATTTGGTTCCTGTGGAGGACGGACAGCATCATATGGAGGTGGATGCATAGAATTCTCCGGCAGCACCAACGTCGCACTCACAGTGATTGGAGGCATTCCCGGAATTGATAACGGAGTCGTGATTTCTCGCCCCTCCTCTGCTCCTTCCCAAGTTCCAGGATTTGGATGAACATGGCCATCACCAGCATGCGAATCAAAAGGTCCTCCGCCCATACCTGAATTAATATTCCAAATAAGCATATGAAAGAAAGTTTAAACTTATTTTAACTCGTATAAACCTTGTGGGAACTGAGGAGGAATTTGTTGGGGCATTTGGTATAAATGTGGTTGCATCTGAGAGGGGACCATGTAAGGCATTTGATGATGTTGCTGCTGGTAAGGATTTGGTGCTGCTCCTGGTAGTGCTGGCGAAATCGGTGGAGCTGTAGGAGGAAGGCCAGAAGTAGCCTGTGCTGAAGGAGGTGTATAAATTGGTGGTGGGGCTGTTACAGCCGGAGCTATTGTATTCACTGGCACTTCCATTCCCGTTGAAGATTGCACGGGTGGTGAAGGTTGTCCTGGAGGAGAACTCCCTAGATTGATATCACTAATTCCTAGGATCTCCGTGTGACTCTTTTTCTCTGATGGTGGATCTACTTGAGCACGAACTGGATTCTGAGGTATTCTATGCAAATACCCAGTTCCGATTCCACATCCAAGCCTGCCAAACAGGAAAATTAAAAATTTAATTAAAAGAATATCGGAAATTTTAATTAAATAATAAAAATAAAGATAAATTATAAATCTTGTTCTCACAATCCCTCTCCACCCCAATGAGGGTCTGGTGTAATGGTGACGTCTCTGCAAACATCTTTATCAATGTTGTATACGTATAGCTTCAAAGGTCTCCCAACATGAGCTTCCACAAGGCTGAAGAAGTCTTCAGCTTCATGAAGAATTGAATCTGCACCAATGACATAGTCACTATACGGAATAAGCGCACTCGATGCTGCAGGACTTCCTGGTTCAACCTGTGAAACAAAAAATTGATTGTTAATTAAACAGCTATATTCCATCCAAGTTGATCCATATTTTGAAATATTGAAATTGTGAGAATACCTCAAGAATTCTCCACACATTCTCGGCCGCATTTTGAAATGAGCAAAATCGAATGGAGACCCCAAGAAGTCCTTGACCACCCCAAGTTGCTGATGGCGTAATGTTGACTTTCCTCACTTCTCCGGTTTTGCTGGAGTACACGCACATTTCAATTTCCTTCTCCACATTTGTCCGGAGGATTTCCTTTAAGCTGTCGTTGTCCTGATCGAGCCGCGTCTTGTTCAGAGCAACAATAAAATCGAAAAATGACTCGAGACCTGCATCAGCTCCAGGACTCTTTTCCTGAACCCTGAGAACATGATAACCTTCGCTGCCCCCGCCGGGGACTTCCACGCTTTGACTTCCTCCCATGTCTTCGATTTTCGCTGCTGCTGTCAATTAATATATATTCTCAAAGTTCCCTCAGCCCACGTAAGCAGGACACCACGCGTCATTTATCCTCGTGTACTTTAATGTCTCAGTTAAGTTACACAGTGCACTTTAACATTTCTCAAGTATACCTATGATGGGTTAAACGGCTATTACACCATTAACTAGCTGCATATCAAATAATATAGGTAGTATACAAAGCGCTCTTACTAAATTATTTATAATGTTTTCTCGAATTGAATCAAATATTTATAATAAAATTGATTATTCCTATTAGTTGTGGTAAGTGGTGGTGAGGTGTGTGGTGAGTGTCGAGTAATCGAGTATGATTTAAAAATATCATACTATTGATTACTGAAAATGGAATATACCAATACCATCTGTTCCGCTATGTTAATGAATTTTACAAAAATTTATCTATTATTCATTGAAATCGTAATTTTAATGTAAAACCTGCTGAAATACTGATGAAATGAAATAACGAAATTGGGAAGAGTTATAGACCGAAATACCAAAAAAGAAAGTATTCAATTTTAGTTAAAATTTTATTAAATTCCATTTTATGTTATTTAAGATGCATCATAAAGTTAAAAGGTCGATGAAGGCAGGTGAGTTATCTATGTGCGATGAGAGGTGACACTAAGAGGAGCTTCGGCATCAGTTTGAATCTCTTTAGGCACATCATTTTCAATACTTTTATGAGGACCAATTAGCCCGCTCACGTATCGTGCCTACAAGAAATTAATAAAATTAATTGTTTAGCCATTAACCTTTTAATTGTCATAAGTCGAATATATAACGTGGTCATTACGACTATGATTGCAGTTGTGACCCCGATGATTCCACCAGTTAAAACATCACTCCAATGATGCTGCAAAAACAAAATCAATATTAAAACAGATAAAACTTGAATAGTGCAAAAAGGAAAAGAGACATTTTAATCTGATTGAAATTCAATAATTTAACTTCATCCTACCTTGTTGTCCATAACTCGTGAGAGTGCTGTGAAGTAAGCTAGGAGTATAAGCAAAAGTTGTATGGTAGCCCGAGGAAGTTTCAGTCTCTTGGGCCATTTCCCATGAATGTACAAGGCCGTGTAAAGCATCGTATACCTGGGAAAATATTAAATTCAATCCACTTTCTTCCCCAATTGCCCAAATCAATTACGCGGAAAATGATGCGTGGCCAGACGGGAAGGAAACTCTCGATTCTGCCGCATCATTCTCGCTCCCAGTGCACAGATAGTCAGTGATGTACTGGAGAGGAAAGTCGGAGCAGTTCTTGGTGAGATCAATACCACCGCTCACCGGGTGGCACACCGAGATGAAGTTCGGTCTCAGACGACCGATCGAATATTTCCCTACATCCGTAATCAGCTGACTTGCCACAGCCCCGAAGAGAAAGTCAATGATGGCCCGATAAATGGCTGGAAGCCAGTGAGGAGTCGCTCGACCCAAGAACGTTCCCTGGCCTTGTCGTCTCCTTGACCGGATCACTTCCGTGAAAATGATCTGTAAGAGAAAATCAGTAAGATGAAGAAGCAGAAGAAGGGGCGAGGGAGACCAGCGCCAAGGGGATGGAGAACCCAAAGATGTAAAGGGCATAGTTCGGTATGGTCGATCCTTTGAAGGGATATCGGATGGTTTCATCGGCACACCAGATCCCTCGTCGCATCGGAGTCACACCAATTAAGAGGAAGAGAAGAATTGCGCCACCTGTAAAATTCCCCTCAGACGCTGATACGCTCCCATTGTGTGCCCCACTCACAAACGGAAAATAAAAAAGGTAGGAGAAATTGAAAACCTCCATGCTCATTGTTAATTCTAATTCGGACTAAAAATTCAAAATAATCCTTTATGTAAAAAAGTAATAATTAAGAAATTGATTAGTAAAAAATTCATAATTGATAAGAAAATTGAAAACGTTAAAATTGCATAAAACTTTAAAAGAAATCTGCATAAATCATGCAGGAATGTTGCATATTTGCATGCAGGAAGATTCAAAAAGTTGTTAATATTTATGGTCCCATTAAAAGTTCCGCATTCAACAACTGGGGAAACATGAAAAGAACATGAAAAGATAAGAGTTTATATAAAAAGAAAAGATTGTCTATATGAATAACAAAAAAGTATAATTATCAAATGATTTAAAAGGAAGTTGAGGGAAAATAAGAGCATGGAGGCTAAATGACAGTGTAGAGGGAAGTTTTAAAACCGAATGAACGAAAAGAATAATCGTTTGTGAGAAGGGCAGGGAATGACCGTGGAGAAGGCGAGGAAGAGGGTGATGGCCGCCGTCGTTCTCGACCTCAACCTCGGGGTCGTAAGTGGGAGACGGAGTGCGGGATCATCGCAGAAGAACCCACGCCTGGTCGGGACGGCTCCCCGCTCGATCGCCACCACAAGACCACCGACTGGGGACCAGTGAAGGAAGAAGGAGAAGGGAAATCCTCACCGACAGCCAGAACTCCGATGTCAGCCGCGAGGCCTTTCCAGCAAACGCCCTCGTTCATCTGAATTAAATCAAAATTGTAATTTAATGTTCATTAATTAAATAAATACTCCTTTAATTCATATTTGGGAAATGGACCTCGTCGTCGTCCGTGGCGGGTGCCACTCCCTGGAAGGCTGCCTGGGGAATATTCGCTCGTCTCCGAGTTTCACCTCAGCTCACGCGCACTATAGACGAGGCTTACAAATTAAAAGGTCCTTTGGATGGAGTTCACGTAAAAGATCTGTTCCTGAACACCTTCCCCCTCCACGCTCCAAACAAGAGTGAATAATTGTTTTGTGACTCCTTTTCCTCCACTTTGAACTCTAATGAGAGAGGGAATTACTAATGTGTTTTTTAATCTCCTGATATGTCTCTGTCATTTCAGTTCCTTATATAATTCTACTATTCAAATGACATCATAGCATGAGTAAATATGAGCAATTGAAGCCTCAAGCTATGAACAGTTTGCAGTGGCACTCAAAATACATACAAAAGTATCTCGCTTCTCTCTACTAACACACTTGATCACTTGAGTGTAAAACCTATAAAAATCTCAATTTTCTTACTAGTATAGCAAAGTTATTTAACTAATACCTAACTACTCTATATTTTTTAAATATGGTGCGTATTTACTGTAACAAGTAATGGATATTGTAATGGCCTTTACCTCTTGAACATTTAAAATATCGTTGTAGATAAATTCTAATGGTGAGTGCCGTATACCGTGTGTCCTTTATCACCTCATTTGCACATCTATGTTAGAAAAATACGAACGATGACGAATTCAAATGAAACTATTACTTAACATATGCCTCTCTTCTAATTGTTCTAATTATCTTTTAATGGTTTCCTTTAATTGTGGCCTTCAAACTGGTTAAAAATGTAAATGAAATCAAACAAACATTTTATGAATTTTTCTCCACAACTCCAACCAAATGACTCTTGCTTCAACTATTTGATGATTTCAAAACTATTCCAAAACTCCAAACCATTGACTCTTGCTTCAACGATTTGATGATAAATGGGTTATTAGTTTAACAGAGTTCAAATTAATCAAAATGAAAGTGTACCTAGTATACTCACACTCTCTTCTAGAAAAATAGCTTTTTTTATAATTTGATATATCACACTGAATCTTTATCAAATGGAGCTTATCAAAAATTGAAACCTTCGTAAACGGTATGAGTATGAGTTACTTAAGTACGGAAAGATTTTTCTTTTGCCTGTTAGCGCTTGTTTCTCGATTGCAAATGAGTCAATGTTTATATTTTATAAAGTTCTTTGGGAATGATACGATATTAGTCTGGGCTAGTAAGTACGACATGATATGAGTGTGAGAAAGATTAGATAATAAATACCTAACGCTTAAAAATTCTGTTTTCCGGTTTTATGTTATTTTATACACTATTAGCATGATCGGGTTGTTTATTGTCTGATCTAGGGAGTAATAACCCAGAAGAATTCGCTCGCTCAACAAATTCTTTCCGACTAACAACTTGTAAGCATAAACCTGATTTTAATTGTATGCAGTGCAATACTTGTAATTCTTAAAAGTTCTTATAGTAAAGATTTAAAGATGTGTTTTTGGTTTGGTATGCAATTGAGTATGTAACCAATAAAACACAGCGGTTTCAGAGCTAAGAAATATAAAATTATTTAATACAGTTTAATTAATACTGGACAAGTTTCGTACTTCAAAGTACTTATTAGTTCGTTCCGTATAATAATACAAGATTAACAATGATTGGCATAAAAAATGAATACATTTTTTGGCAAGATTGTTTTAAAGCTATCAGCATCCTTAATACTATACTTCACGTTCAACACTACATTTAAAGCTTAAAATATTTGCACTTTGGATTACAAAAATGATTGCTACCATTAAAGATTGACTAGATGATGATCTAAGATGGGAATACTAAAATGTAAGTAAACATAATGACAAGTAAAATGAAGATCACAATTAAAGAATTTCGTTGCGTAAGTCCATCGTAAATAGGAGATTTCTTATCCCGAGGATTCTTCTTGAGTTCGTACAAGCTTACAGAGACGTTGAGGATGTCAGTGGTCATTAAGAACAGATCTCTGAGAATTTGATGAAGTTTGCCTTGTCCGTGGATCACGGTATATACAAATTGATCAGATGAGGAAATGAGGATATGAAAAAATGAAATGGTACAAATTACAACAAGCGGAATTGTGGTCGTGGGTATCCAGCTATCAAGATAATAGATGACAATGATTGAACAGATCAACTCGGTCAGTGTAAAAAACATCTAAAACAGAAAAATGTAGAAATTAGATAATATTAAATATTAGATTTTCACTGTTAAATGCATTAATATTTTTAATATTTTTTAACATTCCTATTTTAAAAAGTAATTTGTAAAGTTTATGATTTAAATATTTATTATTTTTAATCGACAAGGAACTTTATTCACCTGATGATACCATTGAGTGAAGAATTCGTCATTGTAATAATTCCAATAACCCCACCAAGAGTAATAATGAGAAGGAATCGAGGTGCAAAGAATTAGGAACATCAATAAACGAAGCCGAGATTTGCTCCATAAGATAATAATCCGCTTGAAAGTCTCGTAAAATGAAATGACCATGAATACTGTAATTGTCCACATCTTGAGTGTCTCAGTTGTCGAGTTAAAGTATACATGTTTGTAATTTGCCACACCAGACTCGTAAGGCCCTGTGGATATAATGTATTTTTATTAATTATTACATTATAAAATACCTAAAATGAACAATCGTAATTATTGTAGATAACGGAAAGATTTGGCAATCTATAATATTAGGCAATATAATTGGAATTGCATTACCAATAAGTATTATTATATGCAACTTTTTTTGACAATTCGAAAATATCAATTACCTTTAAAAACAGTGTCCCAACACGAATTTGTACATACTGTTCGATTGACTGGAAATTCTCCCCATAAATTCTTAAAACAGGTGAGATGAATCAATGGGATGACGATTGGACATAGCACACCAAAGCAAGAAGACCAGAAGAGAATCTGCAAATTGCGATACGTCATTCGTTCTTGCGAGTTTAAAAGTGGTTTCATCCTCAAGAGGCTCAAATCAACTAAATTATAATTATATTATTTATTGTTAAAAGTTTTAAAAATGACTTTGTGGAGTGACAAAATGTTGGTCACCATTTTCACAGTGAAAATTTCACTGTCCACAAAATCATTTTCAAAGTCAATGTCAAAATCCCATTGCAAGAAACAGATTTTAGCCGACTGTCAACACGAGCCTTTTATATTCCATTTTGCGTTACTTTTTTGCGGTCCAGTAACTGGCTATTTTGGTTAATAAAGCTAAACGTTACTATTTGTAATGTGTGTTATATATGACACAACTCCAATAAAAGGCTAATTAAATTAAACAGGGTAATGTGGTTAATGATTGTGGTAAGGATAAAGTATTCTGATATATTATTATGTAATCTTTTTAACACAATTTAACAGTTTATAAGCTATTTTTATAGGAATGAATGAAAATAAAACAATCACGGGTGTGCCACTATGTATTTAGGTATCAGGGAAAATGATCAATCATTAATCATGTCACCATAGCCAATATATCAGATTTCTGTGCAGACCTTTTTTTAAAAAACATTGAAATGATATGAACTAGGTATAACTTAATAAAATTATAAGTAGGTAAATCAATCAACATTATCGTGGATCTTGTTTAAGATTTTCATTTACTCATGATAGAAAGGCTTTGGTTAGATGATTGAGAAGTTCATTTTAAAGGGCATAGAAATGACATTTCGTTTGCTATATTTGGTTATATTGAAGTCTAGATTATACACATACGAGACTATAGAAATACATTGTCTTCATAAACCCGTTCAATATTTAATATTTTGAAGATTGATTAATTTTAATTTTGGTTTATGGTTTTTTATTGGTTTTTAGCGAATTAGCATATTATGATTATTAAGAATTAGTAGGATTAGTAGTAATTTAACATCAGTTGATCAATCACCAAAAAATATGAACAAAGGAGGAGGCCTGGCCCAGGGCAGCATAATCCATGGCAGAGATCAAGATATGAAATAGTAATTTGAAATGTTTCTTATTTCTATACACTCAATCTCCAAATCCTCTTGATAATAAATGTGATGCTTCAGGGCTCTCCATTATTTCATGATCGAGAACCGCGTTTAATGCCAGTTAAGAAAGAAGGAAGCCCCGGTCCCATTTATGATCGGATTGATCCTTGGATTAATCTTGTTAATGCCGAATATGAATTGGAGTCAAAAAGAGTACTTTGTTTAATTTTCATATACCAATATTCTTCATTTATCAACATCCTTTGATGTGTGTTTACTAATTTATGTTTAAAAACAGTGCAATTAATGAACATTATTTTATATTGTTAGCCAAGAAAAAGTTTCGAAAAGTATGTGTCAAATTCAGTCCCAACCATTTACCATCCCTTGGACATTTGCGTATTCACAAAGGGAATGGGCAGTCGGTTTTGTCCGTGGTGGAAATCGAGATCGAGAGAATGCCCATCACCCACTGATTATCACACAGGAGATCTACGAGGGAATAACGTTGAATACGTAATACATTAAAAATGTTTTTTAAAGATTCAAAGATTCGTTGTCTAAAGTCAGAAGAATTATAATCATCTGTAATTATATTATGCCCTTTTGTAGAAATTCCCAGAGAGTAAATCCAAAGGGCCAATTTACATTGACTTTACAAGGAATTCCGTTCGACCTCCAATTGTGAAACCGAAATTCAGTCCTGCACCAAATGCTTACAAGCCAAGACGTCAATACGAAAGTGGTGGAATTTTCTTATCCAAACTTTGCGAGGGAGAAAGTGCAAAGAGATGTTTTGATCTGATTCACTATTATGCTTGCACAAGAGTACAAGAACAATACTCTCATATAATAACATAATATTTATAATATTATTTATAATATTATTTCAATTTTTTAATAAAAATAAGTATTTTAACGATTTTGTGAATGATTTAACGTAGTACACACCAGGGCCGGCTGATCATTATGTGACAAGATCTTTCACAAATATTCCATTCAATGCAATTTCAGCTCCTTTTAAATCCAAAGTTAAAGTAAGAGATCTCCACTAATTTTTAATTTGTTGATTTATGATTGTTTATCTGAATCCCTTAAAGTTAGTATTGTAATTGCAGCCTCTTGAATATGGAAACAAGTATACTCCAAGTCCTAACAAATATTTTCAAAGTCATTTAAATGCTGATGACATTTGGCCACCGCTTTTACCTTCAATTGTCATATTCCCAGCCAAGTCTGTACCATTTGAAACTTCTGAAGAAAGGTTCAAATCTCGGACTTGTTTAGAGAAGCGTCCTGGGCCCGCCGATCATTGCATTAGGGGATTCACAGAGAGAATGCTTTGTGATGTTTGTAAAAAATTGCATGTTTGTTGTAATCCAAAACTCGGATTTCTAACAACTGCAGAGAGATTCCCAAAAGAAAAGGAAATTAAAATAGAGACAATATCAGAGACAAATTGTTCGGAGCGCGGTTGGAAAAATATTCGCCCCAAAAGATATCAAACCTATCCGTATCATGGCCATTGCTTGGATGCTTATGTAATCAAATTAACTAAATAGTTAAAAACTAAGAATCTTATTGACATAATAAAACATATTGAATAATCAATTATTTTTATAGGATTCACCAGGTCCAATTTATGATACAAATCCTGGAACGAAAGCAATTAAGGGTCAAAAGAGTTGGTGGTGTCCAAGACATCCCTCAACGTCAGCATTTACCAATTCTGGATGTGGTCGTAATTTAGATTTGGTCAAAATCGACGATGACATTCCTGGACCTGATCGATATTATGCGAGACTCCCTGAATGCTGTAAGATTGACGAGAAAACATCTCTGGGATTGTGCCATTGTCTTAAGAAAGAAATTCCTCCGAGATTTATGAAATCAACAAGTCTTGGACCAGGGCCAAGCCATAAGGTCCCATATTGATTTTGATTACAATATAAATTATTTAAAATTTGTAAAAAGGCACAAATCATATATTTTATTTAAACCAAAATATGGGTTTTATAGTTTTACGTGAAACAAGACTGTTTGGAGAGGAAGTCAATTTGGCACCTTTAACGTGGAACTCAAACATGTCGTTCCACCCAAAATTCGTCCGAATACTGGTGGATTCCATCCGAAAGGACCATTAGATAAGCTTGGAGCATGGTCTGTCCATTTAATATCTAAAAAGTTATGATAGACTTTTTATAGTAAACTGTTAATTTGTTATACCTACTGTACAGATAGGTAGATGTGATATAAAATATATTATATATTACATATGTAGTACTTAATATTTATGTATAAATCAATCATATTTAATAATTAGATTGAACTAATTGTAAGTTGAAAAAATTAAATCTTTAAATTATATAAAAATTGTTTGCTGCAAACAAATCCTTTTTCATACCTTTTTTGTAATTTACTGTAAAGTTAGTCAATTTACAATAATTACATACTCCCAAATGATGACAGATTCAGATGACAAACTGTGAATTGTATTGTGACAAATGAAATGATAAATATGTAATTTCGACGCAATTGGTCTCCTATTTAATTTAATATTAACTATAATGTAGTTTATCGATACACGAGCATAATGTGAATGTAAATTTCCTATGTTTGCTCAAGTGATTGTTACTCAAAGTGTTGCATCCGGAAATTGAGCATATCATTATGATGGGTTTGTTCATATCAGTCGAAAAACGTGGTCAGTCAGTTAAAGATTTCATAGGTGGATTTCCATTTGGCGATCATTTTATTCACGTTTTATTCCTTCAGCTTTTTAATTCCCAATTTACTTTCAATCGCTGGTCAATTTAAAATTTGTTTGTTAGCAAAGAGCCTTTTACTTACCCCAAACTAAAAATTGTTATGTCCAAAATTTATATTTATTTGGATTCCGAAGGCTTGGATGGAAATTCACAAGACCAATTTCATTCTTTGTCTGAAGATGAAAGGAACCGAAGTGACATTGAAGACAGTGGCTTTGGATTTGGAAGACTTGGTCTTGGGAGTGAAAGTGAGATGAGTGGACAAAGTCAAACCAACGAAGGGACAAACGGAGAAACCAAAGGAGGAAGCGTGGAATTTCTCATGTACAAACGGAGATGGATTGGAATGACAGCAATCGTCTTTTTAAATTGGTCCACTGCATTGGTTTGTATCACTTTTACGGCCGTCCCGGAGATGTCAAAAGAATGGCTCAACACGACAGAAACAAATGTGAACTTGACGGCAGTTTTGTACTTTGTGGCTTTCGTCCTCGTCGCCCCTCTCAGCGGATTTATTTTTGAAAAACGGGGAATAAAAACTGCTGTAAATAATTAATTCCCATTTAATCAAACTTCGATGACATTTTAACTACATGGTATATGTAAGTATACTATAAATTAGATATTTCAAATGCCATTTAGCTAATTGTTGGAGGATTACTGAACATTATCGGCTCTTGGATTCGATGCATTGGAGCTTTTATTGAGAGCGACGAGGACAATTATAAATGGCGTCTTTCAGTAGTTTTAATTGGGCAGTTGATCGCAGCAGCGGGGCAACCGTTTTTTCTAAACGCTCCTCCAAAGTTTGCCGCGGTTTGGTTCAGTGAGGGAAGTCGAACCACTGCAACGACCATTGGGAGCATTTGTAATAGTTAACATCCATTTCATGTATTCAAGTTGTAATTACTATCAATTTGACTATCTTACTATTAATTTGATTTATTTCATTATTTTTATAGCAAGTCCTTTATCTGCTGCTTTGGCCTTCGTTATATTTCCCTCGATTGTGACAAGTTCGGGAGATGTTCCTCGTAGCCTTTACATTGTTGGGGTTTCCGGAATCATTGCCATTATCCCTGTTCTTTTAATGGAATCGACTCCTCCGACTCCACCTTCGCCCTCGGCCGCCTTCGCAATCGCTGACCTCATCGAACTCCCCTTTTGGATATCAATCAAGAAAGTTTCTAAAAACAAGTCCTTTTGGCTCCTATTTGTCATTTTCTCTCTGTTTGTGGCCATTTCCAATGCCTTCACTTCTTTAATCCAGCAAATAGTCGAACCGTATAAATATACCGAAAATGAAGCGGGATTGTTCGGGGCTGGGCTCATCGTTGCAGGGTTGATTGGTGCAGGCGTCGCTGGTCTTTACGTAGACAAGACGAAGAATTACCAAAGTTTTATTAAATTCGTCGCTCCGCTCATCGCATTAACTTACGTTGTGATCATTTTTACTGTGAGGGAAAATTTCTTTTGGGTTTTGATGCTCAACTTTTGTCTAATGGGAATGCTATCGTTTTCAATATTGCCTGTTGCTCTTGAACTTGGCATTGAATGCACATACCCCGCCCCACCCTCGGCATCGACTTCTATATTGTGGATGGGCGGGCAGGCGGGGGCGATCATCGTCCTTGCACTATTAGACATGTTGAGGAACGACAACCCAGATGCGGATCCACCAAAGAATTATAACAATGCCGTCATTTTTATAGCGGTATTTGCATATATCGTATCTATTTTACCGCTATTTTATAAAGCCAAAAATCTACGATTGGAGGCGGAGAGGGAAACGAGAAATGTAATGTGAGAGGAGATAACACATCTTACACATCTTCATTTAATTGGTTAATTTTCAATGTCCTGAAGGTCCTGAACATTATGCAGGGAAATTAAAATATGCCATGTCCCTTATTTCGAACCAAATGTCGCCGTGTTCTTTTTTAAAATGCAAGTTAAATGTTACAAATACTACCGCATTATTTATCTGTACTTACATTTAATCTTGTCTTATTTAGTGCGCAAAAACATGCCTTTGTTATTTAAAATTACAAATTATATTAATTTACCCAGTCATTACACAAAGTTGGTGGTTTAATTTTGGTAAATAAATTATAAAATTGGTAATTGAGAACCGTTCATTCGCATTGCATTTTCTGTTTGCAATACATGAGAATGGAGTATATCTCGTGCTCAGGAATTTTTGATCGGCCCGGGAATGAGTTTCTCCACATGATAAAAATAGCAAATATAGTGTGCCAGAATTGCATAAATTGGATCATTAATTAAATTTTAGGCGAAATTAAAAATGTTTAGTAGATTTATATTAAGAAGATTAAGTTGTTTTAAGTGTAATACAACTGTTCCAGAAACGTTTCCTCCCAAGTGCCCTTCATGCTCTTCACTTCAGCCGGTCAAAGATCCTCCTAACTATTTTAACCTCCTCACTTCAAAACAACAATTCTCTGTCGATATCAATTCTCTTACGAAAGCTCATAAATCACTTCAAAAGGTGCTACATCCCGATTTATACACTAATAAAGACGAGGTAAAAAAATAATACACTAAAAACCCGTATAAATAAATAATATTCACGTTAAACTTTTTACTTAACTTTTATTTTTAAATTGGTTATTTTGCAGGTTGAAAAGGAAGCAAGTCAAATTCTGAGCGGTCTAATCAACAAAGCATTAGTCACTTTACTTGACCCATTGAAACGAGGGTCGTATTTATTAGAATTAAAAGGAAGACCACCGAAGGAAGTCACTTTGGACGGTCCATTTCTAATGCTTGCGTTTGAATTTAACGAAACTGTTGAAGAAATTAAGAGTAAATCCGAATGGGAACAAATGCGTGCAACTGTAGCGGAACACTATGATAAACTTTTAGGGTTTGTAATTCAATTTAATTTAACAAGTTTATGTACTTCTAAACCAAAAATAAATTCAAATGTCGCTTTTTATTTCTTTTTAATATAGGGAGCTTGAGATCAATTTTTCAAATGGAGACGACGATGGGGCAGAGATAACAATCGCAAAATTGAGATATTTTAGAAATCTAAATAGCCAATTGAAGGAAGTTCAGTCACGACTTGGAATTGTCTTATAATTTGTGATTTTATTTAGATATTTTAGTATAATGTCAATCTCTCTAAATGTAATACCTTTCCCATATTTATGTCCCCTTTTATAATATATTTTACGTTAGCAAAATGAATTCCCTTAATATTTTTAATAAAGCTTCAATGAAGAAAAATCCGAATATAAAATTATTATTGATTATCTGAAATTACCTATATTTTGTAAATCATAGATAAATCATTTCATCCTTTCAATAATAACATAATATTCATGCTCATGAGCATTATACCATAAACATAATAAAGCATAATATATAATAAGCTAGCATTGTGTCATAAAGATAGGCATACTCCAAAATCTTATCAAACTCCATCAGTGTATATCTGGTTTTTGAATAGGTATTTACATTAGTTTTAATCTGATATATTTGATAGCGATAAATGTGTTGGAGCATTGAGCCACATTCTAATAAATATGAAACTAAAAAGAATGAAGAACTGCATGCAATACACTTACTTGCATGCAGCAGGATATGGTTTTGGCGTTTGATTTCATTCAGCACGTGCAAATGATCCAAAAGCCGGAAAGTTGAAGAATCTCAGATCCAGAAATTCTGGACAAGAATTCATCAAAACTCTTTCCATAATAGCATTATTAAACAATAGTTAATTAATATCAATTTCAGAATCGAAATGTTAAAATCAAAATAGGATTACCTTAAAATAATGGAAGGACGAATTGAATATCGTGGAGTGAGTTGTCTTCGTCATCGACTTTGTTTGGCCGTTCTTTCATCTCGACCATTGTTAATAACGGAAATTAGATCAGGAGGAGATACTCATTTAGGACTTAATGAAGCGGAAGTTGCCTTCATTTCACTAATTGTGTCCCTCTCTAATGGAGCTAAGACAAAAATTTCAGAGACGGGAACACAACTCACTTTTGTTCCTGGGCTTCTTCATGGAGGTGAGTTAATTATTCTTACAATCATACTATTACATAATTATAATAAATACAATTTTGAGTGTTTTATAGCATTTAGAGTATTTTAGGTTAACATAATAAATAAATCATGATTTGACGGATTTTAGGTCGTGCAGAAGTTGATTGTGTTGGGAAACCCATCAGTTATTTTTTGGAACCCCTTTTGCTCCTTGGCCCATTTGCAAAAAAGCCTTTTAATATTACCCTAAGGGGAAATGTTTGTCCTGGCGATGGACAAGTTTCCGTCCAAGCCATCTCTGCTGCTTGTCTTCCCGTCTTGGAAAAGTTTGGAGTTGAACCAGTTATCTCGGTAATGTCAAAGATTACAAAATTGAAAAGAAAACACGAATTTAAAATCTCGTTTCTCATTATGTTTATGTTTAATTTTTTAGATTGTTCGTGGAGGTTCAAAAGGAGAAGTGAATTTTACATGTACGGTTAGAAAACAAATCATATTTTCAAGTTCCAATTTCACATCTCCTGGACTTGTCAAAAAAGTTCGTGGGAATGGTGTGGGATTCAAAGTGGCTCGTCAACTTGTTGAAAGAGCAACACGTTCAGCTAAGGTTTATAAAATTACCAATAATTGATCTCTAACAATTAAAAAATGTTCATTGGGGTGTTTAAATATAATAATCAAATTGGGTTTAATTAGGGAGCTTTGATTCCACTTCTTAGCGATGTGGACATGCAAATCGGGATGTTTGGGGGAGAGGCAGGTTACGGCCTTCTTCTCCGTGCAGAGACAACCACTGGGACTGTTTATGTGGCAGATGGTTGGGCCGTCGCTGGAGAATCACCTGAAGATTTTGGAGCGAATTTGGCACGAAAGCTCCTCAGAGAAATTTCTGCCCAAGGAACTGTGGATTCAATAGCTCAACCTCTCTTTTTATCTCTTATGGCTTTAGGTATTTGAATATAAAATACATATTATGTAGTTAAAATAATATTATTTTAATTAATCTAATTTTATTTATAATCAATTTCTTTTTACAATTAATTATTGTAGGACGTAGAGATGTTGTGAGCGGTGTCATTGGACCTTTGACTCCAATGACCGTTCAACTCCTTCGCGATCTTAAACAATTTTTTGGACTCACATTCCGAGTGGAAGGCGATGGACCTTTCACACTTTCTTGTTTAGCTATTGGATATACAAATCTTAATAAAACTACACTTTAAATACAAAAAATTGCATGATAATGAATTATCGGTATTAATTTTGGCTAAAATAAGAGTAATTTAATTATTACATTTAAAAAAAGTAATTTATTGCAAATGTTATTTTTTCTTCAAATGCTCTTCAAAAAGTATGGTTTTAGCTGCCTTAAGTTGTTTAAGGTTTACCATATCATCTATACTACGATCTTGATATGTTATATGATATCAAATGACTTTTAACTCTTCATGGGCTTTCTTTTATGTTAATTGTTGAAGGCTAAGACGTTGGGTGATCCCAATGTATGCAAAACTGAAGCAAATTGTTAAAACTTGCAATTTTCAATGAAATGGAATAATAAATGAGTTCAAAGTTGTAAAACAATCAATAGATACATATAATATATATTCAATAAATTCAATTAACATTATTCTATTAGCTATATAACTTCTTTATTCTTAATATTATTCTTACATACTTATCGTTAGACATTATTTTTTTCTTATATAGTTAGTTATATGCAAAAGAACATGAATTTAATATTCCGCATAATTAGAATAATATTATATTAACAGTTAGGCACTTGACAAAATTTCAATCTTTAGGAGTTGCATTTTTAAGATTGGGAGCCATATTTAGTCGATTCATTAAACTCCATAGCTGGCCCTCTTTTTCTGAAATTCAAAATTCACCATGTTATACATTATATAAATTTTATCAATGCCATCATTTAATAAATAAATAGATAACTACTACCTAGATATAGATTAAGCATGATTTCTATTACCTTGCGAAATTTGATTTTTCTCTAAGTATTCCTTTGCTCGCATCCACACTTTACTTAGAAGCTTAGGATTTGAGAGCATTGGAAGGAGAAGAGTTAGTTTTTCAGTATCCCATTCAGAAGTCGAATCATCCCAGCCAACTTGACAGATTGCAGCCATTGCACTGCAAGCAGCAACTTCGTCGTCCATGTTCCATGAATTATTCTAAAATACAAAATAATAAATTAAACTACCCAAAATAACCATTTAAATGATAGTCGAATCAACGATTTAATTATTAGACAAAATCATTATACTAAGCTATGTATTTATTATGCATAAAATAAATGATTACCAGGAAGGCGTCAGTGATTTTTTGAGGATCGTTAATTAGCACCACCTGAACCATTTTTTGAGTTAATGATTCAGCTGTCTCATCAGTACTCCTCAACCAAAGGATGTCCTAAGATAAAATGAAAATTAACAATTAATCATTGCCAATTTCAAAATCAAATAAATATAAGTAAATGATAATACCTGGCAAGGCAATTGGACGTCCTCGGTCAGCTTCAACACAGTCTCAAGACCTCGTTTATCTTTCAATAGCTCCAAATAATTTTCGATAAATGATGCCCAAATGTGGGCATAATCTTCGAGTAAAGTTTCCCCGAGGGGTGGAAGCCATTTTAAATCTTCTTCATCACAAAAGATTTCACATAGGAAGACAGCAAGATATTTTGTAACCTGAATGTAAAAGTGTTCATGAATAACCAAACACTTCAAACTTTAATGCAATGAGTACATGAAGTAACATATTAAGTATTCTGGTATTTTAGCTTACCATAGGCACATCAACTTCGATATCGGGTAGATCGGGCATAATTCCTTGCGCCAGGCATTTGAGCACCTTAAAAATAATTAATATTAATTACAACCAAAGAATTTAATTGATTTTATTTGTGTTTAATTGTGATTAATAATGGAATGTTTATGGAAAAAAACTCACCATGTCCTGATCCAAAACTCGATTCTTTATGAGTAATTTGACCAAATTTCCCGCGACCTTTTGTTGTTCTTCTTTTGACATTTCTCCAACCAGTCGAGCAAGAGTTTCAACAAATTCACGAATATTTTTTTCTGAAAATAATTTCAAAATTGATAAGGTTTGATTTTAAAACAACAATGAAAAATATAAAATGAAGAACTATGCCTACTCCCTGGAGATTTTACTTATAAGTATAAGTAAAAAAAATTAACCAACCACAAATAAATGTATAGATTCAATTTAAAAATAATACCATCGAATCTTTGATTGATCCAGTGAAGCGTATCTTCATAGTTCCTAATTGAATAGTATTCTTTAAAGATACTTTTCACCGTCTCTTCGATGGTGGCATGTTTGGGAGAGGGCGGTGTGGCGGGTTTGGGTTCAGGTGGCGGAGGACTTGACTTGGTTTGTTGGTCGGGTAGCGGACGAACAATATCTTCACGGCTTGGGGGCTTTTGAGGTTGATCATCATTACTCAGAGCATGGAACCGTGATAGTCGGGGAGGAAGATGGTTGTTGGGTTTGTTGGGATTCAGCGATAACATTTGATTAGGTCTTTGCCAGCCGCCACCACTTGGAGCGAGCAATGGTGCAGCTTGCTGAACTAAGGGCTAGAAATTATAAAAAAATTATAATGGATAAAATTATTTCATTTGAATAATATTTAATAAAAAATATTAGCAATTCTTGAATTTATACCTGTTCGGGTTTCTTAATTTGTTGAGAAAATCTTGAAGACTTGTTACTTGAGACGGTATTCCAATCTGAAATCTTCTTGTTGGGAACATCACGTCTGGGTGGTTGTTGGGGACCTCCTCCCATTGGAAGAGCATGGATTTGACGCCTTTCTTCCTGTTCTTGACGAATGGCGTCCCGACGAACTTCATCAATTGTCTTTGGACCTGTTGTGTCCCTTCGGGGTTTCCAAGCATTATCCCGAAGTTCTCCAATGTCCTAAAATAATTGAAAATCGTATAGCATTGGGGGGAATCATACAAGCAAATAATATTTATTTTAAATATATTAAAACTTACCAGTAAGGCAAAACGGATTCGGGAGCTGAGCTTTTTGTCATTACTTAAAACAGCGAGTTTATCAAAAGTTTTTTGAACCCATTTGGGTTCTGGAAGCCATTTGGTTGCCTCCCCTGTTTGCTTCCTTTTTGTTTCAGCTCTTTGCTCAAGTTCTTTAATTTGTTCTTCCAGTTTTTTACCCACGGTCGTGAGAAGTTTACAGAGGCACTCAAGGTTCTCTTCGTCTCCAGTAACTGCAATAAATTTGTAATTTAATATTGTTTTCGTTAACTATTTAGAATAAAGGAATATATCTGTATATTTGATAAATACAGATAATGACCATGTAAAGATTTTAATTACCAATTAACATGTTGACACATTCAATCATAATTTTTGGAGTGAGCATTTGGAATTTGTACAGTTCGCCTATGAATCTAACATTCCCTAGACTCCTTCTTCTAAGTGCAGTTCTGTAAATTAAAGAATTACAATTAAAGTTAAAAAAATTAATAATAATTAAGAATATTATTAACTTTGATGGACTTTCTATTTTTGAAATGAAATATATGAAATCAATAAAATTAAACATTACTTTTTCTCCTCTAGTTCTTGTTTTAAAGCTTCTTTTTTATCTTCTTCTGCACTGAGCATGGCGGCTTCAGCAATCTTCATTTCATCTTCGTCAGTGTTGCTTTTGTGGAACTCCTTTTGACATTGATCCAAAATTTGCTTTCGGAACTTTTTAGACGTTTCTTGAGAGTGAGAGCAAACGGTCCAAACCTTTTAAATAAAAAAACCATTAGCTTAATTTTTTATTTTATTTTATTCAATAATGCATAACATTAAAATATCAAAAACATTAATTTATTGTAAACATCATTTATTATACCATTTTTGCATAAGCTGTCGAGAAACTTGGTTCGTCAATCGCCTTTTCAAACACAACTTTAATGACTGCAGCTATCCTTTCATCATCATCGTCAAATTTAAGATTCAAAAATTTCTGAACAAGCTTGTCAAAGTTTTCAGGGGTCAACTTATTCAAAATCCCACGAGTTTTCTTAACAATATCCTAAAAAATAAAAAAGATATATAATCTTGTAACATTTCTCATTTGATAATGAATAATTTTTGTTAATAATATTCTGTACATACGTCAGTAGTTCCTTCTGGTTCACGAATAGGCTTCCATGCGTTGGGATCCTTGTGAAGCGTGACCGGTGGAGCCATGGGAATAATTTTGGGGGGATTTCGAGGAGGCGGTGGGGGGACTTTCATCCACATCATCGGTCCACCTCCCATCATCGGTCCCGGAGATCCAAACATTTTCCCTCCTCCAATCGATCCCATTTTTCCTCCAGGGCCGCGATTTTGGAAATTACTTGGTGAGTTGGATTTGTTCGAGGAGTTCTTGTCCCTAATGACGTCATGAGGAAGTGTGATGGGAGGCTTCGATGTAATCTTATTAAATAACATTAATTCTTCCCTAGTATACTTCCTTGGCTTCAACTCTTCTTCTACTTCTTCAGACTCTCCCTTTTCTTCTCCATTTCCTTCAATATCTCCAGTAACATCAATTTCTCCATCTTCTAAATCAGAGTCGGCTTCTTCTCCTTTTGGAGTTTCAAAGACTTCGCGTTTTTCCTCTTCTTGTTCGATAACAAAATCTCCTTGTGAAAGGTCGTCGAGAGTCACATTGACTTTCCTCTCTTCATCAGTCGCTACTTCAGGAATTGGACTAATATTCACTGAAGAGTCTTTCTTATCCATTGTCTTCTCATCGGCCGTTGGGGTCGATTCTGAGGGATCAGTAGCATCCGAAATGTCTTCATACTCTTCACATTTCTCATTAACCGGACTGGCTCCAATAGGAGAAATATCAAGGATCTGAACTTCAGGACTTTGGGGAGAATTTTCGGGAATCGAAGAATGGGAAACTGACGATGCATCAAGTTGAATTGGAGAAGAAATCTCATTGGACCCTTCAATACTCTGATTCGGCATATCCTCTTGATCCTTTATAAAACAATTAAATCGTAAAACAAGACAATCTAATCAAATTCCATTCATTCGAATAATCTACCATAGAATTATTCTGGAATTGAATTTATATTGAATAGATAATAAAGGTGAATTCATACCATAGGCCGCTCTTTAGTTTCAGACTCGATTATAACTTCAGCTACTGGTTCAACCACAGGAATGACTCCTGGCTCTTTAACGTAAGCATTTTTTGGCTCCGTGTGTTCAAGCTCAGCTTCAGCCACGGGTTCAGGTGACGTAGGCTCAATGCTTTCGCTTCGAGCTAAATAAATATAAAAATTATGTTAATTAAAACGATAAATTCCTTCATTATTCAATGTATCATAAAAGCATGGGATTTTATAACCTTCATCAGAAGCTCCAGCTTGAGCAATTTTTTGAAAGAACTCAGCTCGAGCTTTAGTAGATTTGTCCTTTTCGGGCTTTACGGCTACTTCTTGCTTAACAGGCTCGGCTTCAATCGGTTCCGGATCAACCGAAACCTGTGGTTCTTCAGATGGGGATAAATGAGGCGGCGTAGTCGTCTCAGTCGCGTCGAAGACAGGCCGCCCTTAAGATTTTTTTTAAATTACTTGATTAAATAATGAATCATTCTGTGATTTCAAGATAAGAATAAACTCCAATCTTATCTTATAATCTATTATTATTATTTTAAGAGAACTGATAAGTGATTAAAGTACAAAAGATTAAATTATGATCAATAGACAGACTTGAATGGCTCGTTTTATAATTCATACCTGTAACAGGATCAAGAATCTCTAGCATTTTCTTTTTCCTTTTCACATTAGTGGGCGGTGGTTGTTGATGAACAGGAACTTGTTGGGGATGCTGTGGTTGTGTCTGTTGCTGCTGAGTGGTCTGTTGATGTTGAGTTTGATGCTGAGGTTGCTGTTGTTGCTGAACTGTAGCATTTTGTGCAGGGACTTGTTGAGGCACTTGGGCCTGAACTTGTACTTGAGCCTGATTGACCATCGGCGTCACCTGTCGATTCTGTATATATGTTTGACCATGGTGTTGCTGTTGGGGTGCAGCAGTATAATATTGCTGCTGCATGGTGGGTATCGTCTAAGAAAACATTAATTTTAAGTTAATTTTTCTGTGAGTTTGGAATTTAGAACTTTAATTAAATCGGGCAATCTGAATATTTATATTACCTGAGGTTGGTAAAACATCTGCTGAGCGTAC
>JAQGBZ010000504.1:0-38456 GCA_034687125.1 Neelides folsomi
TATAATATCAATTATAATTTAAATAATTTATATTTATTTTATAATATCAATTATAATTTAAATAATTTATATTTATTAGCTAAGATATATGATACTTAATTATTGTTATTTTATTAACCCTTATTTACTTAAAATATTATTTCTCATGTGCACATTTTAAGTAAACAGAAACCTACGGGATTTAATGATTAAAAAGAAGGGAATTTAAAAATAAATATAAAGCTACGTGCTTCATCAACAAAATTTGAAGAGAGTTGGGAGCTCTCTAACAATAAATATATTTTTGAATTTACCTTTAAAACCATGCAAAGAAAAATTTTGAAATGTTGGTTGAAATCATTTCATGAGAACTTTTAATTTTAAGGCGAAAAGAGTAATAGGATTCTTAGAACTTGTCAGATAATCTGTAAGAAGTAAGGTAAACATTAAAACGAATCAGATTTAGAGGGTTAATGAAAAGCCGAAGGTCCTTCCAATCCAAAATTCAGAAATAAATGTCAAAAATAAGTCAAGGACTCTTCGTCAGAAAATCCGCAAATACAAACAAAGGACTCAGACAAAGTCTGAGAAAATTTGAGAAGAACATTGAATTGCAAGAGTAACCTAATCCTATATTAATGTTACAATTGTTTTATAATCATAGATTATAGAATTATAGCTAAATAAGTATTTTGATTCCACATTAGGTTAAGAATTCATGAGTCATAAAAAACTTATAAAAACAAGGATCGTAAAATAGAACTGAAGACAACCAAAGCTCAAATTGCTCTTTTGTTCACATCGGTTTAAATGTAGCAGTTACATTTATTTATTTTATTTATGATTCTTACTCATATTCCACAATTGCCATTTAAGCAATTTAAATTAACACAGTGGTAACTTTAAGTGTCTTATTACATTCAGACACCCAACCATATTTTACATATGAATATTAAAGATTGGCTTCCAATCTTCCAATATGAACCACAGTATTAATCAAATGGCTTATTCAACATCTCCGATTGAGTCTCAATATTTAATGGTGAGTTAAGTTGCTTATAAAATTAAAATTTGACTAATTTAAGACGTGGACATAAGTTGATAAATTTTGAGTGTTGAGTAACATCAAAGATGTACATTAGATATGCAAAAGTGGGACAAGGGTTGGCGAACCGAGTCGGAAAGGACCTTTGACCCCCGAATGAATAATCTTGTAATTGAGAGATAAACCAACAACTCTGTTGGTTGTTGGTTCAAACAGAGAACTCAACTTCTGTCGGTCTCGTGGCTCAATTCCAACTAGTTTAATCTTCACATCATTCAGACATTTATTCGCCTTTATCCTCCCCATTCAATTTCATCTCACCTAACTTCAAACTTCCCAATATTGTATGGATTTGTAGTTACAATATAAACAGCTTTTAGTCATTTTTTTTATTTTTTATTCTGCGTTTCATATTTGTATTTTGTATTGAATTAGCATTTATTTTGTGGTCATTTTGTATTCATTTTATATTCATTTTATATGGGATTGCAGGGAGATGGTCAAAGGAGTATTACCATTGTAGTGTTAAGTTGTGGAATGGAAGGAGAATATAAATTGAGCATTGAAATGATCAGAAGTTGAGCGAGGTGGAAACTGGAAGGTCATGAGGATAAAGTGAGATGTGGAAGGAGAATATTTAACTACATAGGGAGTTATGCAAATGTCGCCAAATGGTGTTCTGCGTAATTCCTCCCCTCCTCCCCCAATGGAGCCAATTGCAATCCTCCTCTTTTTAAACTTCTCCACTTAATTAAAAACAAATTAGGAAGAGCCACCAGAACCTGATAGGAAACTTGTCCATACTCATAAAAATCTAAATTATTCCCAAACACACCAAAGAAAGAGAATTACTGTTAAAATGAGTTAAAAATGAATTTATTTCAGTTTTTCTTTAACTCCTCATTATGAACGGCCAAACTTGTAATATTTAAATAATTGTAATTGTAAGTAACGTAATATACAAATAATACTGTAATCATTAAAAATACAAATACATATTAAGATACAATGCAAAAGAATTGTATCAATTGCGCTGGAAAACAGTGAAAGAGGAAAAATTT
Organism: Neelides folsomi; assembly: GCA_034687125.1. Lineage (NCBI taxonomy): Eukaryota > Metazoa > Arthropoda > Collembola > Neelipleona > Neelidae > Neelides > Neelides folsomi. The sequence continues at coordinate 2,086 of JAQGBZ010000504.1, forward strand.
AAAGCTTGCTATATTATGTATAGCTAAAGGAGAATCAGAGTAAAGAAGAATTTTGGGGCGAAATGAGTTGGTTGTTCGAATTTCGGGGGATTTCGGGGCGAACTGCATTAGGGAAAAAGTGAAAAGGAAAGAGGTGAATTGAGACAGAAGTGAAAGCACAAATTGATTTCATTTCCTTACCTGTAATTATCTATCATTAACTTTGTTCAAAGATTATTATTTTAAATATTTTTTTTTATTAATTTTCAGAAATTCGAATCCACCAGGATGAAGATTGAAGAATTCCCCAGTGCAAGCGAAACAGAAGAAAGCCAACCAGAATTCAAACCCGAATTCAATTTTTATGGCAACGAATTAATGCAAGTCTTCTTAACCAAACAATTTTATCCTACTATTATTAGATCATATAATTAATTATTATAAATAACATTATTAAATTATAATTAACATTATTAAATTAAAATTAAGAATTTTGTTAAAATGATAATTTTGATAAGAATTTAATAATAATATTATAGGGCCAGCACATTTGTGCATGGTTTACGTGTAGGAGTAAAACGACAGCGTTTCGACTTTTCTCCTCCGCTCCCAGTCAAGTCGGGACTGAAGATCCGGAACGAAAACGATTCGGCTAAGAGATCAAGGTCCATCGGGAAACGTCTTCCTCCCGGAACTCCCCCAACCCTTTCGTCCATCCTCAGCCCTTGTAGTCGCGATGGGCGGACGATGCTCCAAATACTCGGACAGCCCGAGGAGCAACATCGGGCCAGATATCAAACCGAAGGTTCCCGCGGGGCCATCAAGGATCGGAAAGGGAACGGATTCCCAACAGTGAAACTCGTCGGCTACGACAAACCCGCCACGCTCCAAATCTTCATCGGAACAGATTTCGGTCGCGTGAGTCCGCATATGTTTTACCAAGCCTGTAAAGTGACCGGAAAATCCTCAACGCCTTGTGTGGAGAAAAAAGTCGAAGGGACAGTTCTTATTGAAATTGACTTTGAGCCTTCGAAAGAATTGGTCATTAGGTAAATTAACAAATAATTAAAATATTTAATTATTATATGTAATTATTAATTAAAATATAACAATTAAATATACGAATATTTTATGTAAATTATTTAACTGTTTGTTGTGCCAAGTCTCTTTCATGTTACTTCAATTAGAATTCCATAATCGTACATATGTTGAAAGTGAATATGTTCTGAATTTATGAATTGATAATGAGAAAACAACATGAATTAAATCATTTTTGTAAATTCCAACGTTTGAATTCAATAGACAAATCGGTTTGGATTTAATTCATAAAACCAATGCTAGAACACAATGTAGATACAAGGCGAATAATGTAATGAAATTAAATATTTATTTTATATTTTCATTCAATTTCAGCTGCGACTGTGTGGGAATTTTAAAAGAACGCAACGTGGACGTGGAACAACGTTTCCCTTTCCATCACGCTTCTCAAAGTCGGAAGAAATCCACAAAATGTCGCCTCATTTTCAGAACCACCATTTTGAATAGCAATGGAGAAGAAGAAACACTACAAGCTGCGTCATTTCCTATTTTATGCAGTGAGAATAGTTATATTTTTTAAAATTGTTATTATGTTTAAATTTGTTAATTTTAAAAAATGTTTTGTTTAGCACAACCACCGGGCTTACCAGAAATTTGCAAACAATCAATCCAAGAAGTGTCCGCTAAAGGAGAAACTGAATTGTTCATCATTGGGAAAAACTTCCTCAAAGATACAAAAGTTTTCGTTCAAGAAGAAGACCGAGATGGGAACGTCGTTTGGGAAGCAAAAGCTGAAGTTTTAAAGGACTACCTTCAACAAGTAAGATTTAGTTAATTATAAATTTAATAGATCGTATTTTAATAATATGATGGTTAACCCCAATATTTCTAATTTAATCAGTATTAAATTAATACAATTAAATAAATAAAATTTAAAGTGGATTTATTGATTTTTAATTAATTATTTAAATTGTAGAATCATTTGATCTGTGTTTTGCCGAGCTACCGAGACGAGAACATCGTTGGGTCAGTTGAGGTCAAGCTGTTGGTGTCTTCCGGTGGTAAAATGAGTGAGCCTCAAAATCTCACATATTTACCAATCCAGCGCGCTGGTAAGACACCCGTTCAGCTCAACACGTCAGCTTTGTAGTTTGTAGGCAAAAGGGCCTGGCCGTTGCTTCCTTCAGCTCCTATTAAATTATGATAAAATTCATCCAAAATCAATTCCATTATTTTTAAAAAATGGACTTGGATCTAAAGGATGACCCGTCTCTCATTAAGACTTTTTTTCATACAATTTTCACAAAATTGATATCAAAATTAAAAAGATATCAAAAATTACAAATATCAAAAAATTACAAAAATTATATCAAAACCAAATGATATTAAAAACCAAATTTATACTAAAAACCAAATTAATATTAAAAACTAAATTAATATTAAACAAATCAATATTAAAAACCTTATTAATATTAAGAATTATTTATTTAATAATAAAGAATTTTTGTAATTTTTAGGATCAAAGTAATTTAGGAATTTAGTTGTAGAAATCCGCGAAATATCAAAAGAGCTTTCTTGACTCACTTGAATCAGTTGAGAGAATATTTGATTTGTCTTAAAGAGATGGTACGGCCAGGCCTGTCATGGAATGAACGGACGAATGACTCTTTGGTCTAAATGCCATTTTTTCATTTTTTAACTCATGGTCAATGGAGGGGGGAGAATTCAAAAATAATTAAATTTATTTTGAATAACGGGATTTTCGCCTTTTGGGGGGTTTTTTTTTAAAATGTCTGAATGGGTTCCAAGGTGTGATTGGGGAACAAATGAGTCTTTTTTGCTTCCTTGCCTCATTTTTCAAGGGCCATTGAAATGTGGAAACTTTGAAGTAGAAGGCCAGTGGATAGTTAAAAAAATTAATTAAAATTTCCCCCCTCAACCTCCCAATTGTTTTCTCATTTTGAGTCCCCTCATTGCAATGTTTTTCTCTTTTTCAAAAAAACCCTAAAAAACCACTTTCACCTTTTCTTTCTTTTCTTGACCGCAATTGTAATTTTAAGTTATTTTGCCCCTCAAACATTGTATACCAACACCTGAGATTTATTAAAATAAGAAAAAGACCGTTTTTTGTCTCTTTAGTTAAACCCCTCTCTCGCAGGAGATAGTCTCTGAGTAAGATTTAAATATATATAAGTTATTCCTCTTCCTTCAATTGTCCTTCAATCAATTGTAAGTTTGTGGGTAAGAATTCCCCTTACGAAAAATGTAATCCTGCAATTTAAATGAATCTCCTTTCCTTTCCTTACAAACATTGTAATTCTCTTTTCACTTTCCCCCTCAAGCTCATTGTATCCTTTATGAAGACCGTCTGAGCGAAAGCACAATTGATCCTCAGCAAGTACAAAGTTTTTTTTAAAATCACTTTAACTTTATTTACTTTTTTATATATAACAAAAACACACATTTGACTCATTTCATCACAACGCCGATACTCGCAGTAATTAACCTCACATTAAATAATTAATTAGGTATTTAATTAATAATTCTCAAAAGTTTAAAGAATCTAATTTTCATATTAAAAGCTTAAATATATAATAGGTAAACATTATCAGACATTAGAATTTATTAACGAAGAATTGAGATAATTTTTTAACTAAAAAGATATTATACCAGTCAACAATTCATTTAAAAATTTTGAAAGACTTATTTTTTAATTATATTTTAATTAGAACTATTTCATAATTAAAAAATTCTTATTATGCATTTGATCATTAAAATATTAAAATGTTATTTAACAATTTATTAAAAAAATTATTTTCCACGAAGAAGAATTTATCAAAAAACATTTTACATTTTATTAAAAAATGTTGTATGAATTTTATATTTTTGTATCCGATTTTTTGTGTTTTGAGATATTGCGAGATATTTAGGTAGGGACTGGCCGTCAGTTTTTCATTCACTCACTGCCTTTCTTTGCCCTTCGCATCAGTCAAGTTGACTTTTAGTTCAGCTCAAGGCCCAGCGCAGGCTGTGACTTTGGCAGCCGACTGCCCAGGATGGTCCGCAGGTTCCACTCTTGTTGATCCTCTAAAACTCAACACACAGCCGCCACCGGCCAATCACGACACAAAAAACACGGGCGGGGGGGGGTAGAGTAGGGCGGGAGGGGGAACACGCTTAAAATCCTAAACCCTGCCATTTCCTAACTCTCTTTCCTTGTAGAGGTCTACGGGAAGCTCCACAGTGCCCAGACGCTGGCCGCCATCGCCCAAGACTTCGCCCCCAACTTCGTCACAAACGAGGGGTTTGCCCAGCAGCCAACCCAACCCCAGGGTTTAGCCAATGAGTTCCAGCAGCCGTCGCAGGATTTAGTCAACGATTTCCAACAGTCGTCGTGCCAACTCCAACAGTCGCCAATCCAACTCCAAACATCAGCGTGTCAGCTCCAGTCGTCGCCAATGCAGCAAACCCTCACCAGCGAAGCCTTCCAACAGCCGATCCAACAAACCTTGGCCAATGACGTTTTCCAATCAACGATCCAACAGTCGACAATAGGAAATGAATTTCAACAGCCGATCCAACAACAAACGATGACTTCGGAAAGTTTCCAACAACAGCAGTCGCTTCAACAACAACAGCAGCTCTCCAATGAGAGTTTTTCATCTCAGTCAATCCAATCAATGGGGAATGATTTCCAATCCCCGATCCAACAACAAAACTTAACGGTGCTCCAACCGCAAAGTCAAATTTTACAACCACAACAAGTCATTCCATCTGAGCAGCTTTTAGTGTCTCAGAGCCCCCTCATTTCTCCTCCACTGGCCATCCAACCAATGACGCTGGAGGAAGTTCCAAAGTCAATAACAAGTAAATCTCCTTTTATAATAAATTCATATTTTAAATTCTATACATACTTAAATCCAATAATACTAGAGAAGAGAACATACTCTAATCCATACTTAAAAGTGGTTATTTAATTAGTAGGTAAAATAAGTAATGTTAAGTATTTACATTTTAGTGAAACTTTTAATCTCAGATTATTTAAGGAATTTCATTAAACATTTTGAGCAAGATTACATGGGGTGATTTGGTACTTTCTCTAGTGTGCTCTATGGAGTAGCAATGTAACTATTTTAGAATGTGTAGTCATTAATATGTGACTCGAACTCTGACCGTTCCTTTCAACAAAAATTTGTTGTCTTTAATGTTATTTAATACAAATATTAATTTAATAGCATTTAATTTAATGATATTCAATTAAAATATTTTTGTATCAATGAGTTTAATGTTTGTTGTTTTTCAGGTTCGAGGTCTGAGGGGAATTTGCTGGGTCGATCGGAGTGGTGCGGGGTTTTAACGGAGGGTTTGGCCAGCGCCGCTGAGCTTCAATCGCTTCTCGCTCCGACCTCGACCGAGGCGAAGTTGCTTGACTTGGGATTGACCTCTTTTGGTGGTCCTTCGGAGAGTTTTCTGATGCCGCAGCTAGGCCAACTGCCCCAATCCCTTCTCAATAGCCTTTGTGAAGAGAAGTTGGAGCCGGCACCTCTGGGACCGCTCCCAAAGGCCATTGCCCAAATGACGGAAAACGAACTGATCAATTACATCAACCCTTCTTGTTTTGATGCAGGAGCTTTTTGAACGTGATTTCTTTTAAATGTCTCCTTTAATTGAAGATGAGTACAAACACAACAAGTGTCAATGTATAAATATATGTGCTGTATTTTTAAGTTAAATATTCAATATTCAACTTTCATTATTCGGAATATTTTGTAAGGTGAAGACTATTAAATCTATATTTTAATCCTCAATTATGCTTCCATCATTGAATATTCACTTATTGATAAACAGGATTCATAAATATAAATTTTAAAGGAATTGATTTTAAGTAGTAGGGTTCATTTTTCCGAGACATTATGCTTTCCATGCCTGGAGGTATTTGTTATTTTTGTCCTTTTAGCCTTGAGGGAACCTTTGGAAGCCTTGACCAGTTTGAGGAAATTCAAATTGAGGATTTGACATTGAATTACAAGTCGTCGTTGGTGGAAACAAAATGGGATATCCAGACGGAATCAAAGAAGGAATCGCTCAATATGAACAACACCAGGGGTAATCCTTAATATATATATATAAGATTCATTGATTTTTATTTAAATTACTTAAAAATACATATTCCTAGTCAAACAAAAGGTAAGTTTGTACAATATACCTATTTATTTATTGCTTCTTAGTTCTTACAGATAAGCTCTTGTATATATACAATACATATAAACAATATTCACAATGATAAATATTCACTGAATGTCAGTTGCATATTTCACTCACATGCATACATAGTGTTTTAAATAATTCTAAATAGGTAAAATGTTACTTTGTGGTATATTATTATAACTATCGAACGAATGAATGAAATTGGGAAGTTAAACAAAACATTTCTCTACTCCATTCCTTGTATGGTATTTACAAATATGATAAACCGTAGGTTGTTTGATAATATGGAAATATTCCTTTTATTAATGATCAACCTTTGATAAGGTATCTTTACAAGTTATTGAGACTTGAAAAGTGTCTTACTTATTTCAGTCCAATTCCAAGCATCAATTGATGTACTACTGTTCTTTAAATTTTTTAAAATAATAACATAAAATATTATGGATCCAAAGAGCGACGAGAGATTCTACACTGGTTCTGGTTCCTTCGCTTTGACAGGGAATTCGGGAGTAGAAACAGCGGAAACAAAAAGAGTGTAAATAAATTATAATAATATTATATTAAATATTAAACAATTATAATACCTACATTCCATATAACTGATACATTGTATATTTGACAATGTGTGAAATATTATATTTCATTTTTTAAAAGGTTTATTTATTGTTCTATAAAAATAATAATATTAATAATTTATCCAGTGCAGATCAAGAGGCGAGAACGGCTAAATTAGAAAAGGACGTGGATGAGATGAAGAAGGAAATTGCAATACTGAGGTCTGATGTTGCAGAGGTGAAGACTGATGTCAACGAGATGAAGACTGATGTCAACGAGATGAAGACTGATGTCAACGAGATGAAGACTGATGTCAACGAGATGAAGACTAATGTCAAAGAGATCCTCGATTTTGTACGCCGATCCGTTTAATAATTTTGCAAGTCAAAATGTAATTATTTATTAATAATTTATTTGTGAATGTTATATTTATTTGCGAAATACATGTATAGATAAATACATATTAAAGTATACATACGTGTAACTTAAATAGTCGTATGTTTTAAAAATTAACAATTCAATGTATTGATTATTCAGTTTTCGGGTTTTTTCATTATAGGGGCTCGAGCGAATAATTTCAACACTTCGAGAGAGATCCGATAAGAAGTGATGAAAAAATTGAAATTTACATTAAATATTTAATCATTTATTTCCACCTTTGTTACTCTTTTTATTTACCATCACATTATAGTAGTTTCGGATTAATCATTATTCGGCTCATCAGTGTAAATCGTTAAGTTATCATAAAACATTAGTCTTTAAAATAGTTATACTGTGCTGTGTAATAAATACAAGTATTGAAAAAACAGATAAAGTAGGTAATTGATTGTTTCACAATTCCCTCATTGATAATATGATTCTAAACTTTGAGATTCCGGTTTGAGTGGGGAATCCAACTGCTGCCGACGCCGACTGAGAAATTCATCTGATTTCGGATTTTAATTTTAACATTTAAATCATACTAATCTCGAAGGTTAGCGTACATAGTGGTAGTCTTCATCGATAGGAATTGAACAATCTTAAGACACTCCAGAGGGAAAGAGTGCCAAAGTTCCGTTTTGAAGGATGCAGCCCCAGATGCAGAATCCCTTGCAGCCGCAGATGCAACAATCCGGGCCGCCTCCGCCCACCATGGACCTCCGCCCAAACCACACAATTTACATCAACAACCTTAATGAGAAGATTAAAAAAGAAGGTTTGATAACTTCCAATTAATTCACTTACAAAATTTATTTCTCCAATGATGACTTCCATCCTTGCTCGCTTAGCTTTTGAATCCAAAAGCGGTGACTGACAAAACTGGCTCCCTTCTCGGTCCAGAGTGACCCTGGAGGGCTGAGACCCCTCAAATTAAATTAATGGTAATTAATTGTAATTAAGATGTTAATTTGGGTTATTTATTTTGTCAGAGCTGAAGAAAAGTCTTTATGCCATTTTTTCACAATTTGGCCCAATTCTCGAAATTGTGGCACTGAAGACATTGAAGATGAGGGGACAAGCGTTTGTCATTTTCAAAGAGATCAACAGTGCGACCCAGGCACTTCGATCCATGCAAGGATTCCCATTTTACGACAAACCGATGGTAATAAAATTATTAAAACATTAACGCTTTTTATTACAATATAGTTTGTTTATTAAATTATTATCCATTATTAAACAATATTCCTTTTGTAGAGGATAAATTACTCCAAAACGGATTCAGATCTCATTGCGAAAATTAAAGGAACTTTCATGGAGAGACCCAAGAAATTAAAGGACGATAGCAAGAAGAAGAAGAAGCCGAAAGAGACAAAAGTAATCTCACAAATTCACAACAAATATAATAAATGATGAAAAGTTAATTTTTCCTTCATTTACTGTTAAATATTTACACCGAAATAATAAGGTTTATTTATTCGCTTATTTCAGAAACCCACGGCTCAGCCAGCAATGATTGGAGGTTACGGAATACCGATGCACGCAGGTAAATCCAAATGCAATATGAAATAAATATTATTTATACTTTAATTTATTTATTTATATACTAAAATTATACTTATATAAAAAAATATTTAATGGTTTAAACTGTTGAATTTAACAAATTATGTTTTGGACCAACAGCACCAATGGGACATATGGGAGAACAACCACCAAATCAAATTCTGTTCCTTACGAACCTCCCAGAAGAAACAACCGAAGTTATGTTGCAAATGCTTTTCACACAGTAAGCCAAAAAATATTCAATTTAATCAGCATTTTATTAATTTTAACAATTGATTATTTTAGAAATGACGATTCGAAACTTTTATTCATTTATTAAACACATTTTGATCATTTTCTTTTATAGATTTCCAGGTTTCAAAGAAGTCCGGTTGGTTCCAGGCAGACACGACATTGCCTTTGTTGAGTTCGAGAACGAGTCGCAGTCGACGGCGGCCAAAGAAGCTCTCAACGGCTTCAAGATCACGCCAAGTTACGCGATGAAGATCAATTTCGCAAAGAAATAAAACCACTCTTTTCCATTCACTGTTTATGTCACCTAAATATTTATGTTTTTTGTAAATAACACTAATTATATTCAGATTTCCCCCTTTGACTTATAATGAAAATAATGATTATTATAAACTTCAATATCTTTTTGATAATTAGTTAAAATTTCACGAGTAGCTTTTAATTGTGAATTTGTCAATTCTGAAGCTAAATAAACTTTTTTCATATAAACCAACAAGTCTCAATTTATTAATTATTAAAATGCATCCTTATACGTAAATCCAATACATTTTAATAAGTCAATAATTCATTTAGGTAAATCATTTTTATTAGCTTACAATTGTCACACTCTCAATTCTTTTCAAATAAGTAACATCCGAAATATTAAAAATTATGCAGAAGTGTATTGTTTGAAGCATTTAACAATAAGAGATCAGATCAATTAAATGATTTAATTCCAACTTTGATTTTTCTCTGGGACGAATGGAATGAGCATTTTTTGAATTTGGGTCGAAAGACTTTTGATTGATTCCTTGTCGGTTGTTTTAAGAGCGAGGCTGAAGAGGATTGGGATGTTGAGCGGAACTATGGCCGCGATGAACCGAGCAGCCAAAATGAGTTCAATCTTCTCCACTCCGAACAACACTTTGACATCAAACTCTGCCTCGGCACCTTCAAACTCCTCGACGATGACTTCTTTCTCCACTTGGATCAAAGTCCCCGGATTACCCGAATATTCCGAAATGAGGATGAACAACTTGTTGGCGTATTTGTGAATGCAAATGTCAAAAGATTCGAATTTGGCCGTCACGCTCTTCAAATTCGACATTGTCATTTTGGTGACTAAATAAAGACAGAGTTAATAAAATTATTTGATGAAATTAATTTAAATAAAATTACATTTTTAATTATTAATTGAGGAATTATTTGATCTTACCAACAAATGTAAAGTACCAATATAACTGCCTCTAATGTTAATTAATTAAATTCAAATACCATATTAATACATTTAATCAGAAATTAACTTTAATTTTAATAAAAGATTATCCGGCACAAGATTCGTAGCTTTTGGACTTGTCTCGATTTGATAAATTCGACTAAAACAATTCTCTTTCGATATATGTTTGAAGCCAAGAGCGGGCTTCTTCACAGTAAATTCCTTTTTTCCCATTCTCTTCTCATTCCAATTCCACATGGTCGTTAAATTAATTTCAATTGAGATTCATAATGAAAATTGAGATTTTTAAACAAGGAGCTGAAGCTCGATTATATTTGTGCAAATTCCAAGGAAGGGATGCTGTGATTAAAGAAAGATTCAGTAAGAAATATCGCCATCCCAATTTAGATGAAAGATTGACGAAGGAAAGAGTCAGAGGAGAACTTCGTGGAATTTTGAGATGCAAAGCAGTTGGTAATTTTTTTTAATTTTCATTTAATTCAACTATAATATTTACACATTATTATATTATTACTTATTACTATTACTGTTATTACTCTCATTACAATTAAAATGTTAATATGCAATTTATTTAGGGATCAGAACTCCTGCAGTATTTTTTGTTGATAATAAGAAAAATTCCATTTGTATGGAATTGCTTAAAGATGTTGAGACGGTCAATCTCTACATAACAAATATTCTTCAAGTGAGAATTTAAAATGATTTAATTAAATTAATATAATTTTAAATAATTGTATTTTAAAATTAATTTAATTACGTAGCAATTATTTTTATTTTACATAATACAGATTCTAAGCACTTATTTACTAATTTATGATAAGGTACTTCTACATAATAACTTATTTTTAATTTTTTATAAATAATCAAAGGGGAGCGAAGAAAGTCGAAAAGAAACCGAGCTTTGTTTGCTCGCAGAAGAAGTTGGAAAAATGGTTGGGACGATGCACGGAATTGATCTCATCCACGGTGACCTCACGACCTCAAATATCCTCGTGACCAAAAACGGCCCTCGACCCCAACTCACTTTAATTGACTTTGGCCTGTGCCATGTGGAAAAAAGTAACGAAGACAAAGCAGTGGATCTTTACGTCTTAGAACGCGCTTTATTGTCAACTCATGCGGACAATCTCCCGTCATTCTTTCCCACATTGCTGGAAGCGTATAAGAAGACACATGGAGCAAAAGGAAAAGAAGTTTTAAATAAACTCGACGATGTTCGACTTCGAGGAAGAAAAAGAACAATGATTGGATAAAACAAATCCAATTAGCTTTTTCACCAACTCTAAATAATAATTCAAAAATTTTTTTGTTAAGTGTCAAAAATAAATTTTAATTAATGATTCGTCATTTAATAATATTCATAAATTAAATAATTATAAAAGTTTCCCAATTTAAGATTTCTTAATTTATTTATTGGAATTTTATTGAAATAAACACAGTGAAATCTTATGCTTAATTTTGTAGATTTTTTTTTATTAATGTTGATAATTTTAAACTTGTTACAAACAATATAATTTATTGTAAAAGCTTATGAAATTTTCATATTACAATTTGCTCAAAATTGTAGTTTTTTATCACATTATGGAAATGATTAAAGTCGAGCGTTCATTCCACCAGCTACAAGGAAATTCTCTCCTGTGATGTAAGAAGCATCGTCTGAGCACAAAAAAGAAACCATCCCACCCATTTCATCAGGTTCAGCAATTCGGCGAAGTGGAATAGTTTCAAGTGCCTTTTCTAAAATCTCAGGATTCTTCACAAGCTATCAAAATAATTAACAAAATATCATTAATTCATCTTTAACAATTCATTAACCATTGAACAAAATTGTTTAATTAAAAAGAATTTTAATTAAATAATATTTAAATCTTGATCTTGATTTTATTTGTTTCTTACAGCTGATGCAAATTTTGTGTTAACAATTCCAGGGCAAACGCAATTAACTCTTATGTTGTCAGCGGCCAATTCTTGTGAAACAACTTTGGTCATTCCAAGTAATGCAGTTTTGCTAATGGAATAAGCTCCGAGAGCCTGATAAAAATATGTAAAGATAATATTAAAAATGCTAATCATAATCTGTTGAAATAGTTAATTAAACATTTTAATTTTAATCTAATTACCGGTAATCCTTGAAATCCTGCAATAGATGAAATGTACACGATTGACCCTCCACTTCTTTTGATCAAAAATGGATAAACTTCTTGTGTGAGCATCATTGCAGCTTTCACATTAATCTCAAAGATTTTATCCCATGCGTCTTCAGGACACTTAAAATAATATTTAAAATGAGAAAAGGTTATTCCTAATTGTTAATTATTTATAAGATAAGCGATTTAAATATATTTTTATTTAATAAAATTGACTTACATCCATGACAGATCCAAAGACAGGATTTGTGGCAGCATTTGAAATCAGAATGTCAATTCCTCCAAACCCTTCTTCTGTCTTTTGAAGCAAATTAAGTCGATCTTCCTTTTTCCCCACGTGGCAAACAATTCCTTGGACTCTTTCTTTGGTCAATCCTTCTTTTTCAAGAGCGGCCAAAGCGGAAATGACATTTTTTTCTTTTCGGCTGCTCAACATGACCTTTGCACCGTCCTTGACCAATTTCTTCACAATTGAGAGACCAATTCTAAATATATAAAAAAATCAATATTTTTTAATTTAATTAAATTATTTAAATCTTCTACGCTAAATATTAATTCAAATAATTTAAATTAATATTACGAATATTATTACTGTAATGTTAATTACCCATCAGTAGAAGCAGTAACAATTGCAACTTTTCCATTCAACTTTCCAGAAAAATTCGACATTTTTGGAATTGTGGAAGAAAATGTTCTTGTAGCGAGTCGAGGTAAATTAATTGGTCTTATTAATTTGATCATCACCATTATTGTTTGAGCAATATAATTTTAATAATAAATTAATATTATCAATAAACCTTTGAATTATTTCTCAATTGTTTTTATTATCATCATTTAAAGAATGATTATGTGATACTTGAAGTTATATCAAATTGACCACTTTAAAACTTTTTACGTTGATGAACCTTGGTACATTTATTCTAATATGTGTTTATAATATTTGTATAAAGTATTAACATCAAGTGTTATCAACTTTATTCGATTAATCTTTAATTTGATAAAAAGTTCGACTCGCACTCGCCTATTCGGTTCACTTGTAAATGAGGCGAAGTTTAGCGAAGAAGAAAATAAAAACTTGAAGTTGAGACTATGTATTACAATATGCAATATATTAATATGATTAGGGTTTTATTTATTTGATATGGATTTTTGATTTAAATTACTTTTGTATCAATTTTTACAATTAATAATAAAAAAATGAAGGTTATATAAATATGATTATTTATTGTGATTTTTAAATTATTATTAAAATATAGGTATTACATTGTTATATGTATATGAATTACATAGAAAATTGTAAGTTTATTTAACCTTAAGCAATATCATTAATTATGTAATAAGTGTTTTAACTTATCAATATGTCAAAGTAATTACAATAGACTTTTCTTTATTAAATAAACCTAGACACTTACAAATTTATTAATTACATGTTTCATATCTATTACGACAAATTATAAGGACTCTTAATTTATAAATAACAAAAAAATATTAATAAAATACATTTTCAAAAATAAACAGTATCATAGATAATGTGATAAATGTTAAAAAAATGACAAAGATACTCAAAATATTTTTGAGTTTTAATGATTTTGATGGATTCAAAAATGCAAAATAATTTTTATTTTCCTCTGTCAATTCGTATCTGTATCCTTTGGGGTAAATTCTTTTACTTTTTGAAAATGGAACAAATAAGTCAATTTTTAATACTAACTCGTTGAAGTAGAATAACCTTTTTTCATTTAATGCTTCTGATTTCCAATATTGTAATAAACCCCCTTCATAAATCTTTCCAAAAGTCCAAGAAATCAACGGAAAGAAAATATTATTTTCAAATCTCCAATTATACCTTAACTGAATTGACTTGTCAACAATTTTACTTCTTAAGTAAAATGTATCATAAGTATATTGATTTAAAATAAGTTCAAAAAGTTCAATCCTTTCTATAAAATCCACAATGACGAAATTTTCCAAAGGATTGAATGATCGTTCTTTGTAAATCATATTTACTGTATTCCCAATAACGTCTTCAGATATGATCTTATTTTTTGTCCGTAAATTTAAAATAAATTTCAAAATATCCTTTTCATGAATGGGATAAAATGCAACAGTGTCGTTCGATTTACTAGAAAGAGATTTGTTCAATAAAAATTTGTTAAAATACTTAAAAGTTGAATCAAGATTGCGTAAAGTAAAATAATTCTCAATAATAAAAAAAATTTTAAATGGGAATGATGTTGTTATTTTATAAATTTCAGATTTAAAAAGAATGTCAAAATTTTGAGGAATTTCTGGATCTGGGTTTTTAGAAATAAAGGAATACAATTTCCCTTTATAACTGTTTGAAATTATGAGAGCTATTAATTGCAATATTGCAAATAAAAACATAAATCCAAAATAGCAGTTTTGCTTCATGTTTTGGCTTTGCTCAATTAAAATAAAAATGGCAATTGCTGTGAAATTCTTTACATCATATCTGAACAAAAAATTAATTACAATTGTTGTTATTAGTAACAAAAATAACAAAACGATTAAACATAGCCATAATGCAAAATTGAATGGTTTTATAAGGCCAAACCAGTAGAAATAATTTTTATCAATAATAACTAAATATGAAAAATATTCATCACTTTCAGAATATATAATTGAAGATTTTTTTATAGTTGAATTTTGAAAAAAATCTTCAATTTTGTCTCTTTTTGGCATGAAATTGAAATGACCCAATATATAAAATTCCCTAACCAGAACCCTACTTATGGTTACATTCAATTGTTGAAAAATTGTATATATTAATTTTTCGTGTTCGAGCTTGTTAATACCTAAATAGGAAATTGTCTCTTGATCGTAATTTATTCTAATCAAATACTCATTATGTATTAATCTATAAAAGCTTTGGTCCCACGATTTGCTCATTCTTTTAATAATTCTGAAATTATTTCCTTTGATTTCCTCATACAAATATTTCTTAAGTTCCTTCCACATAGTCTCTATTCTTCCTTCATTCTGCATATAAATATTTTTTTCATATAAAGCTAAACATTTGACACACATCATTTGAAAATCATTTGAGGGAGAGAATCCAACTGATATATAATATTTTGTTACTATACTGCTTCTCGTCTGCTTAATAATAAAATCAACCATTAAATTGAAATATTTTGTATCGTCTAAACTTAATTGACCCACAACAATAGTAAATGTTGGATCGAATGGAAATAAATTTGAATATAATGAATATCGCCTAAATTTTAAATAAAACATACTATTTGGTACAGTAACGAGCTTACATTGGCATAAAGACCATTTGGTAATGTAATATCTAAATTCCGAAACTTTATATCTGTAATTGTTTTCGTAATCCAAAAGAACAACAGGAGTTTGAAGATGTTGGACATATTGCAAATAATTATTAAAAATTGTATTGGAATTTTCATCAGGATTATCTTTTTTATCATATAAAATGTGTGTAATGCAAGTTTCAAATACACTTTTCATATTTATTGACACATTTTCATATGAAGCTCTCTTGTGCTTCACCAATCTCAATCCAAAAGTGGGCAAAACAAAAACTAAAAATATTGCATTTTTATAGATATAATATTTCCACATATTTATTTACAATTTAATTCCTATTTGAGATTTGAGCCTTATTTTAAAATTTGATAATTAAATTAAATGTTTAATCAGATTTCCAAAAAAAATTTATGCAATGTTGACCTAGTAACCAACTTAAATATAAAATAAAATCTCTAACCAAGCAATAATAAATTTCAAAATATTATAGTAATTATAAATCTAGAATAACGTTCCTTTACAATTTCTTACAATAATTATAATTCTATTATAAATTGCTTTTGGTTATATTTCTTTTTAATATTGCATTGTATCATTTATTCATAATAAATATTTAATTTTAACAATAATTTATTTAAGATCTATGGAACAATTATCCCAATGATTGTTATTTTGAGTGTCAGAATATGTACATAAACAATTTTATCTAAACCTACAATATAAATTTACATAAATACTAAATTATAATTCATTTCGTTTTAATTTTTTAACATTCACTTCATTTTAATATTTTAACATTCATTTCATTTAAACTTTTTAACAATCATTCCTTTTTAAACATTTAATATTGAATTTATTATTATATTGTAATATTTATACTCATTTTAAATTAAATTCATCACATTTTTCTCAGCATTGTTTGTGTATGTGATTAAAAAGGCGTAAAGGTGTTAAGCCGGGAGGGTTTTGGTCCACAACGTGGTGAAAGCCATCGCCCTTCCATTTCATGTGTGTGGAGTTGTGAAATTGTGTCAGGAGAATCCCCGTGAAAAGATCGATGGGCGAACGCATGCGGTGAGGGAAAGGAGGGTTGAATCAATAGGGCACTTCTCCCCACCACCAGGATAAGAGTTGGCCTCCCTTTAATTCTTCTTTATTTATTTAAAAGTAGAGTTAAACTCACATTAGCTCACCACACGTCTCAAGAAATGGGGGAAGGATAGAAAGGACTTTTAATTCTCAAGAGATACAAACAGAACAAATACGCCGATTTGACCACAATTCTCATTCCAATTTCATAGAACTCCTTTCCACTAAAACCCAGCCGACTCTTATCCAAAGTAAGTTCATTTACTAACTTTATATTTTAATTTCCAGCTAATATTTAAAATTTATTTAATTTTTACACAATATTACACAATTTCAAAACTTTAAATTTTTAAATACTGTTTAAATCAAAGATTTAATTTGAAAGATTCGATGATTTTGATGAGAAAAAAACATGCGCTTTTGATTCATATGCAACACATTATATAATACACGTTTTTATCTGCATAATGAATGCACCCGTGCGTCATTAAACGTTGTCTCGTTTTATAGTCTTAAATGAATTAATAATTTTTTTATTTTCTTTGCAGGGTGAAGATGGTGGGGAATCTTTTAGATAATATTAAGGCCAAAACATCTGGCTTCATAGCAGGGTATGTAAATACGTACTTAATGTTCGAACATTTTTAAAAAAACAAATTGTGAAAATGGACAATTTAAATGAATACAATTTAAATTGGTTTGTATGATTAAGCTCTTTGTTTTAAATTTTAATTATAATTTCAGAGCTACTAACAGCAGTAGCGCAAAGGATGAAAATTCTCGTTACGAGGAATTTGAGATTAGCGAGAAGCGCGTGGGGATGGCGGACAACACGTGGGAGACTTTGGATTCCCCGACCATCGAACGTCCCCCGCCGAGGAAAATTGATCAATATTGCGCCCCGGAATTCCCTTGCTGTGATATTAGCAAGCGGTACACCATTGCCATCATGGCTTCAATAGGTCAATGGAAATAACAATTTAATTAATTACATGCTAATACCATTTAATTATCTAGCAAACACTAAAGAGAATTTAAAAAAACAAGCATGTTTTGTATGACAATTAAAAATTACAAGTGTAATCCGATTATTATATTTATTATTTCTCAAAATATTCCCTTAAAACAATAAAGCTTCAGTTTGCAATTTTTCATTTGCTTTATTATTTTAAACAGTTAGTATGATATAATATAAGGCGTACTTATTTGCAATTCTTCAAATAATGGTTCATTTAATTTTTAATGGAATTCAAAGTGAAAAATTAAAATATAATCATGAATTGTTATAAAACTAACTCAACAGGCTTCATGATATCATTTGGGATTCGTTGTAATCTTGGAGTCGCCATTGTCCGAATGACGGAAAACAACACTGAAATTGGGGTATGTTTTACTAAATATAAGAACATATTGAAAATATGAACAAATACAAAAAGTGAAGTGTTTGCTATATAGAATGGTCAAGGGGTCGTATTTTTAATGAATTAAAACTTGCTAATGTAATATTATTTCAGAGACCGGAGTTCACTTGGGATAAAGCTACGATTGGGATCGTTGGATCTTCTTACTTTTGGGGATATCTTCTTACACAGATTCCTGGAGGATTCCTTGCTGCCAAATATCGAGCGAACATGTAATAAACAATTTAACCCTATAAGATTTAGAATTATTTTAATTAACATTAAATTGTTTATGTTCAATTATTTTTTTATATATTAAATTTTAAAATATAATTATAAACTTTAAATTTAAATGTTTTAAAGGATTTTTGGAACGGCTTTTGCCATCTCGGCATTTTTGAATCTTTTGGTCCCTGGAGCTGCACGTCATGGCTATGGAACTCTCATCATCCTCCGTATTTTCCAGGGACTTGTGGAAGTAAGTTATTTTAAATATTATATATTTAATTATATAGAGAAACTCCGATTAAAAAATTGTGACATTTTTTGAAGATAAAAATTAATTTTTTAATTTAATTAATTGTGAATTGTTTTTAAATGAAGGGTGTTACATATCCTGCATGTCACGGCATTTGGCGTTGGTGGGCTCCGCCGATGGAAAGATCTCGGCTGGCCACTTTGGCTTTTTGTGGCTCTTACGGAGGAGCCGTGGTGGGAATGCCCGTTTCTGGATGGCTTGTAGATGGAATCGGTTGGTACGCCCCGTTCTACTTTTATGGTAAGTTTTTAAATAAAACCTTTAACAAGACACTCCGAATTGAAAATAGGGAAAACTGCAACGGGTCAAAATGGTCTACGTGGTTAATAATTACATTTTTTATAATCAGGCGTTGTTGGACTCATTTGGTATGGTTTTTGGGTCTGGCTGGCATTTGAAAAACCCGCTAGACATCCAACAATCTCACCACAAGAATTGCTATACATTGAGAAATCCATCGGCCCTGTTCATCTAACACCGCCGAATTTCAAAACAACGCCGTGGCGGGAAATCTTCCATTCGAAACCCGTTTATGCCATCATTGTCGCGAATTTCTGCCGTTCTTGGACATTTTATCTTCTTCTCATCTCCCAACCGACATATTTCAAAGAGGAGTTCAAATTCAGTGTTGCAGTTGTAAGTATTCCAAGAAACTAAATTGTGCAATGCTAAATGAACTAAAAATCAATCGATAGTAAAATTAATTATTAATTAAAAAATCTTCTTACAATTTGATAAAATTATTAGCTGTAATTGATGTATTTAGCGTGGATTTATAACCGGGAAAATTTAAATTTTACAGGGCGGAACTTTGGCTGCTTTGCCGCATCTTCTCATGACAATTGTCGTTCCACTTGGAGGGATTTTGGCTGACAACTTGCGTAGAAATGGCGTCATGACAACAACCCAAGTACGGAAAGTCTTCAATTGTGGCGGATTCGGCATGGAAGCAATTTTCCTCCTTTTTGTGGCGGCTGCCAAGGACAACAAAGGACTTGCGATCATTTCACTCACTCTGGCTGTCGGATTCTCGGGATTTGCTATTTCTGGTAAATAACATATATTTTTAATTAAACTCATTGTACATTATACATTACCCTGTTTAGTATCACATATCTGTAGATTTATGTATATTTTAATTTAATTTAACAATTTTTAATTATTCCAAAAGACTTTAAATTAAGTATTTAATAAACTTTTTAGGATTCAACGTGAACCATTTGGACATTGCGCCTCGTTATGCTGGAATTCTTATGGGGATTTCCAACGGTGTTGGAACTCTTGCGGGTCTTCTGTGCCCAATTTTCTCCGAAGCCATCACCCGGAATGAAACTAAAGAAGAATGGCAAACCGTGTTCATTTTAGCAGCTCTAATTCATCTCTGCGGCGTAACTTTCTATGCCATTTTTGCATCGGGTGAACTTCAACCTTGGGCTGAACCGCCGCCTGAAACATCTGACGATCCTGAGCAAAAAACAATGATGGAAACAACGGCTTTAAATGAAGTAAAAATTCCACCAATTTTTATAATTATTCCAACTGAAATTAATTTTATTTATTTAATTTTTAAAATAATCTTGATATTAATTAGATTTGATTTTTTCGATGCGATTATGATTTTATTCGATTGGTGTTATTACCAAATATATTTAAATGTGATTTAATTAAATTTTAAGGGTCCTTCAACTCAACGGTATGGAAGTGACTACGCTAGTGGAACTACAGGAACGGGAAATTTGAACGAATGGGATTCCCCACCACATGGAAGCTCCTCGACTACGAATCCGTTCACGTATGGGTCAGCTGCCGAACAACGCGGAGGTTATGCCTATGATTCCAAAATGAATTGAATTTGGGAAAGTCGGGTAGGAAATGCATGAAACTCCCAATAAGCCAGAAAGTGACGATTACAATAATAATCTGACAATACTTAAATAAGTAAAATAAATAGTTGACTCGCACGATGAACATTAAATTGGAATTAATTTAAATTGAAAAATTGCAATTAAAATTGTAATATTGCAATTGAAATTACAATTCCACACAATAATGTTAAAATATCAAAATAATCATCGAGTTGAGGCGTAGTTGAATTTTAGCTCCCTTTGAATAAAATTTACACACAAGTGAAGATCAATCAGGATTCCACACAAGAAAACACCAAAAGAAGCAAAAAGAGGGAATTTTCAAATTTCCGAGAATTTAAAAGTCAAAATGTCTCTGCTAAATCTCAAAAAGCTTTCCAACTTTTCAAACAGCGCCAAAAAATGCCTAACATTTGAAAAGGCCTTAAAAAGTGCGTCACAATAAGTTTGACAATATCGAGAAGTTAATAACCTTTAAAATAATGAAACTTAAATGTAATAACCTGCTACGTGAAGCCAATATTAACTGAAACCTGCTACTTTTTAAATTACGTAAAATATAACTAATTAAGGAAACTCCTTTGGACGGCAATTGAAAGAAGGAGCTAAATGCAATTTCACAAATTATTGCATTTAATTTTGATACCGCCGAAAGTATGAAATTCAAATGTATTTTATGTGAAGAAATTGCAAAAAATAGCAAAACTTTTAATCGAGTCGAACCAAAGGAGATTTTAATTTAAAATGAAACTCAAGTGCCTTAAAACTGTGCCGACAAGTGACCGGTGGGAAAACGAAGGTTTTGAACTTGGAGGGAATCCAAAATTTAATTTAATTAATATTTAAAATTCAAAATCAATTAAACGAGATCAATTAAATACCAATTAAATGAGAATTGAAGAATTAAATTAAATATTAAAATTAGGATTTGCTCAAAGATCTTTTTCATTGTCAACCGGTCATTTGTTCCCCTAATGAAACAAAAGGAACAATCATTGAACGTAAGGGTTAATTAACATGTTGATTAAGAATTGAAGTTGAAACCGAACGACTTCTTTTCAATTGACCTTCAATTGATCCCCGTCCTACTTTCCTAAAAAGGGAAAACCAAAACTCTGCCGACCAAAAATCTCTATAGGGAGAAGTAGGAAAACGAAAGTGAAAATTATTTCGCAAAAAACTGACAAATTCAGACAACTTTGTATGAAAGCCCCTTGTCAGTTTTTTGAAGAAATTCCTCTATTATAAATATAATAAACTTAAAACAATCAAATTAGAAACAAGAAATTTACTTAAATAATTCATTAAATAATTTATTAAATTATTAGATTATAAAATCAAACTAACATTTTAAAGTTCAATATTATCTTAATTATCTAAAATTCTTAATTTTAATAATCAAGTTTAATACTCAAATTTTATCTATTTTAATCTATTTTAATTTTAATTTAATACTTAGCCAGAATAAATAGATTAGTTACATTCAATTTTAAATTTAATAAAAAATTTAGTCTAGATTTAATCTCTAATCATTTTAAATTTAGGATTTTCTCAAAAGATAATTTAGGTTAAATGAAGGTAATGAAGATAATAAATGTAAAGGTTTGCGTGTGGTAGTTTGTCAGAGCTTAGCAGAAGAAAACTGCCGACAAAAAAGAAACAAAAAAATTAAATGTGAAAACTAGTCATGTGATTTGTGGTGATTGTGATTAGATTTAAATAAGTCAAATAGGAATTTAGGAAATATCCTTAAAGGATCTAAATCATTGTTAATTATATTTAAAAATATTTAAATTCAAAATCCTCTTCTTAATGTTAAATTATAAGACAATAAAAACTTGAAGGTTCCTTCAGAGCAGAAATATTTAAAATGTTAACTTTAATTTAATAATAAGAAATCTGAACAAAGGAAATTTCTGCAGATGTTATAAATATTAATTATTGCATGG
This sequence comes from Neelides folsomi, assembly GCA_034687125.1. Lineage (NCBI taxonomy): Eukaryota > Metazoa > Arthropoda > Collembola > Neelipleona > Neelidae > Neelides > Neelides folsomi. Next base: position 24,572 of record JAQGBZ010000504.1, read on the forward strand.
CAAGTTCCTTATTGTTAAATTGAATTTCATGTGCTAACTTATGACAATACAGATGATAATATGAACATGAAATACATGTGTGCTAAAATGCTTTTGCAACTCATTTGAAATCTCTACAATAACCTCAAACAATAATAAATTATACGTAACGTTTACTAATGAACGCGATTTTCCCTGTATACAAAAATCAAAAAATTATATTGAAACTTGTTCAGAATTTAATGTTTTAATTAATATTAAATTGAAACTAATGAGATTAAAAAAGTATTATTATATTTAATAGTCAATGTTTAAAAATAATCAAATGGCTACTTAATTGTGCTAATTAAACTCAAAATACTCTTAATTTACAAAGGCAATTTTAATGTGAATTAAAATGTCAAAAAATGTCATTACTCAACCAGTATTAAAAATGTTGTGAAAACCTAGTCAATTACGTGAGAGAATCAACAATATTGTTAAAAACATTATTAAAAATGTTAAAATGATTTTAGAGTCAAAATTCAAATTAATTGAATTAAGAAAATATTAATTAACTAAAATTAACTACCAGCAAATTGGTAAAATCAGAGTCATTTAAATAATAAGTGAGTGTTTAGGATTAATCTTAAATTAGTTGATGTCTAATATTAAATTTAAATGTTACTTAATATTGTAAGATAAGTAATAAGATCTCAAAGAACCTTTAAGATCAAATTTCATTCTCCATCGATCTTTAAAGGAAACTTAAAAAATCCAACATTGAGAGAGAAGTCCAACGACACAAACAAATGAAAATGTCCATTTTAGATAAATCACATTCAGAGATGTTATCTTAAAATTTATTATAGAATTACATTAAATAAAAAAAGCATTCCAAAAATATTCCTTCTAAAATTGTTTAATTAATTGTTAATCATTATTGTAATAAAATTTTAGATTATAATTTAATAATTAAGCATAATTAAACATTAACGTAAAAGTATTTTTTGTACCAAAAATTAGACATCAATTAACTTTATATGTAATAACAATTATGTTAATATTAAAATGATTTTTATTTAAGTGTAATAAAATTCTGTTTAGCGAAAATATAATTTGAATTACTAACCAATGTAAATGAAATGAATGTAAATGTAAAATGGATGTTTAATAATAAAAAAAGATCATGGATTGGATTGTCACTCCAAATCACAGCCTTTTATTTTCCTTATACAATTTAGCATTTAATTCATCCACCCTCTTAAATACAAAAATAGTGCAATTGGACCAGTTTAAAAAAATTGGTACATAATTTAATAGGAAATGAAAATTAACAAGTGAATTAAAGATCAATAGATTAAATGTAATTTAACCAAACTGCTTTTAACTATGTGTTTATATAATGTTTAATAGACTTGTTATTTATTTGAGTAGAATGAAGTGAATTGAGTTATTTGACTTGGGGTTGTTGGGTTGAGGGGATTTCCCTTCCCTTTTACATTTTGCCTTTGGTCAGTCGCTCAGAGCCGCTCGCTCCAACAACATCAACCGGCTCAAACAATTACAAAACTTCTATTGCTTTTAATTCTGATTAATAAAATACAATTGAACAAAAATGAAAGATCTACTTTAAAGAAATAATAATTGAATTTAATAATTAAATTTAATTATTATGATCGGCGTCGGAGAAAAGTTAAAAAGAATTTTCAATTGAAGTTGTAGTTTGCCAATTTGGTCGTGAAGTTCGCAAATTGGAAGATGTGGGCGAAAAGAGGGGAATTGAAGGTGGGCGAAATTGAATTTTTATCCCTGATTTTGTTCGTTTCGTTCTTTTTGTGTGAAGTGAAGTGCCAGGGATCGAATCCCTTCCTTAACACCTCTTTGTACCAAAGTGGGAATCCTGGGTTTATTGGAGGATTTAATGGGAATCAACTGGGAGATCGGCATTTACAAACTCGTTTAACCTTCCATAAGAACAACACGGAGACGTAAGAACATTCACAAGTATATCCAACTGGGTTCATTTATAATTCGCAATTCTATTGATTAAAATCAACTTGCTTTGCAATTCCCATGTCTTGGTCTTTTCAAATACTTACATATGTATGAGACGTGGAAAGTTATAGATTCTTTATAGGAAATTTCCATTCTAAAACAAAACTGTCCATTTGCATTCAACATTTTCATCATCACATTCATTATATATTTTCCATTGTATTTAATTTGTTTACTCAAGAATTTTATATGAAATACGTATATGCATAGTTATAGTTATTAAACGTTGTCTTCATATTACATTTTATTTATTTTTAGAGTAAGATTAAGCTTATACTCAATATTTTATATGCTTAATTGTTATGCTTAATTGTATAAGACCTTTTCAACTTTTGAGATAACATAATGAAAAAAATAACAATAAAAGTAATTTCTATAAAGAGCTTTGATCGATTTGCAATTCAGATTCATCATTATATTACATATAAGTATATAAATGTTGTTTTGATGAAACATGAAACAGTTTTAATATCGATTAAAATATCGATCATACAAATCGTTTAGAACTTCCTTAACCCGTTATTTTTAATTTTCCTAAATGATTGAATTGGTAATAAGTTAATTAAGAAAAAGAAATGTTTTAATTAAGAAATGAGTTAATTTATACACACCTACCTAATATATTTACAATACACAATATGTACCATATATTTTTTATGAATTTATTTAATTTGAATTTAATTAATTTTTAAGGAAATATGTTGTCGTTTTGCCTTCGATGATCATGCCAAGTTCCATTTACACTGCCATTGTGACCATCCTGGAAGTTGACATTGATGAAATGGAAGTTCAAGTGTCGCTCTCAAAGGACGGAGTGGACATTCAAGGAGTCACAGCATTCATTTCACCCGGACACACAGAAAAGCTACAAATTGCTGTAAGCCAATGACATCTCATTTTATAAACCATTTTAATGTTAGTTTTATTATATATTTTCCTAGTTTTTATATCGTTGTAATCGCTTCTATTCAAATGTTTACATTGCATTTGTTAGTCTTACAATTAATTAATTAACATTTAATGGTTTTTCAGGTTCCACGTCAGTTAACTCCCGGGGATTACAAAGTTCGTGTTGAAGGAAATCATCCAAACTCACGCGGTGGAACTTTTTTCTTCAACGAATCCCCACTCAAATTTTCAATCAAATTTCTTTCCGTTCTCATCCAAACAAATCGATATGTTTTCAACGGAGGTCAAAAAGGTCAGTTGACATTTTCATTTATTTAAAAACGCCCATTTTCATAATCATAAATATCCAAAAATCATCAATTGAACATTTTTCATCATTTCCAATAATTCAAACTTTGGCTCCATTAAGCTGCACAATTTTCAATTCACATAATGTTTGCGCTCAATTAAAAATTTAATTCTCCTTTGTTTTAATCGATTCATCCAAACATATTCTTACACATTGAGAAAAACTCATATTTAGTTTTTCACTCAAAGTAATTGACGTTTATTAGGAACAATAAAATAATCATGATAATTAATGGTTATTTTCATTATCATATCAAAGTGATTAAAAAGACAGGACAAGACGAGATGTTCGTTTAAGAGAATAAAAAACCTGAATTTGCGAACCATCACATTTGATCATTCTTAATCCACAAATGCTTAGTCAACACATGGAGAATCCACATGGAAAATCCACGCATGGATTATAATCCAAGCCAGGTAGCTTAATGCTTTTTAAATGCACGAAAGTGGTGATGAGAATGTTGAGCCGTTGAGATTTTAAGTATGGGAAGGTATGCGAATCCAAATGAGCATGAAGTGAAGGTGAATTTTGTAAGGTTCAGTTGTTCACGAACATTTTGGCTTGACCTGTAAGTAGATCTATAATGATCTTAAATGTCCCTTTAGAAAAACCAACCTTGGGTCTTCCATGTCGTCTGGGACTGCATCTGCATTTCATCATACAATCACACATGCATTGTTAGGAATATAATTTACATGTCGTGGGATCTTGATCTATTACACAATATGCAATACTAACCTACCTTATCTTTGAATAGCTTAATACCAAATACTCATGGTATAAATTATATATGGTGGGAGATACTTGTTTTGTATATCATACAAGTATCATAACATACCATGTACATTATATACTATACATAAATACAATAAATATAATATAAGTAAAACTGTATACTCTACACTATATAAACCTATTACATAATTAATTATATCGAGCTTCTTTATAACTTTATAAGATACATGTAACAAGTAATGTTGAAAATTGTATATGGAAGATAATTCACTTACATTTAGTTAGAAAGGAAAACCAAATCTCGTTTGAGTGATAAATGATTTTATTGTAGTCAAGTTCCGTGTGATTCTCCTTAAGCGCGATCTCCTCCCTTATGAAGACAACGTGGAAGTCTTTGTTTTGGTATTAAATCATTAATTAAAATTAAATATAATTAGTAAATATATTCAGAAGTTATAGTTTTTGCATATTATTTAGAATTGATAGCGAATTGATAGTTGAATTAATATGAATACTTGTAATATACAAGTTTGTACAGAAACAGATATTTATGTACATATTATGATACATTTATATGTTTGGATGATTTCGATCTAATTTTCCATCTAGGATTCACGTGGGTATGTAATGCGAAGATGGCCTTCAGTTGCAACGAACAATGGTGATATTACAAAGATCCTTTTTAGTACAAGAATGATGGCAACTTTTTTTGTCATTTGATTAGGAGTGGTCGATCTCACTTACCAACTTCCGGAATACTCAAATTTGGGAAAATGGGATATTCGGGTACAAGCCGGAACTCAAATTGAGGAAAAGGAAATTTTAGTAGAAAAATATTTCCAGCCCCAACATGAAGTATTTAATTTAATTTTCCTATCAAAAACAAATGAAAAGATGAAAATCATAATTGTTTAATTAATACATATTTAAATATTGTGCTTACATATGTATTTAGTATTGGACATATATTAATTTTTTAATTGTAATTAACAAATTGTATTTTAAAGGTATTTGTGACCTTACCAAATTATATCCTTGAGTCAGAAGAAACTCTCACAGCTTCCATTTCCGCCTTTTTCGGAACGGAAAAAACTGTGAGGGGAAATGGAACCGCGAGTTTATTTGCCAAATTTTATGATCATGATAAAACAAATCAAAACAACATGAGGGATTGGAATTTCATAAATTCACAATCTTTCTTTTTGGTAATTGAAAATATTTTGACGACAAAAAAGCAATCTAAAATTTAAGTGCTTGATTTTATTTAACAAAATTAAAATTAATTAATTTACACGTTTTTATAATAAAAAAGAAATTTTATTTTATCTTTGAATTAAGACCACGTCGTCTATTGATGTTGAATGGCGCCTCGCAGAAATTTACCAATTGATGGGCCAAAATAGTAAAATTGCTATAAGAGTTGAAGCGGACATTATGGAATATTTTATTCATGAAACGAGAATGGGTAAAAATTTGACAACCAAATTAACATCATTCTCATTTAAATTCATCTAAGGATCTTATTAAATTTTAATTTAAAATTCGATTTTCTCATTTAGTTAATTATTTTATTTAAAAGGGTTCGCTGAAACAAGAGTGATAGAACAAAGACTTAAACTTGGATTTTTAAAGAAAGGGCCGCTAGTTTTTAAACCTGGATTGCCATTTGAAACTTATGTAATGACTCTTTAAGTTTACACATTTTACATACCATTTTAAGTTTAACTAATTTTAATACAGGAAAAACTTAAATAGAACGCCCCGCGTTCTATTCGCAGAAATTATTTCCCCCGCGCGCTCTATTTAAGGCCCGCGTTTTATTCAAAATATAATGTGAGGCAGTAAATTATTTTAATAAATCCCTATCTTTTGTCAACAGGCGCTCATATTTTCCTATACGTATTCATTGTTTAGTGTAATTGTTATACCAGACCCGCGTTCCAATTGAGGCCCGCGTTCTATTCGCAGAATTTATCTTAACCCCTCGTTCTATTTGAGGCTCCGCGTTCTATTTAAGTCTTTACTGTATTTAATTTAATAATTAATTTTAATATTGAATGGACAGGTTTCAGTTTCATACAGCGATTTAGAAAGAATTCCTTCAGACATTCTTGAAACTTCAACTTTGCGTGTTGAGCCAAATGTGATTTTATCAAGCGGGGAACGCGTGGCGATCCAAGCCATCCAGCTTTCTCCACTTCCGCCAATCACAGACGAAGACATCGAAAGAGACGTCGAACAAGAACTCAGAAATTCTGATCATTACGACCAATACAAATTGACGAAATGGTACAGGAATGAAAGAAGCCTAGAAAGATATTTTGAACAAGCAAAGTTAGCAAAATTTCATTAAAATTATTAAAACTTAATTTTCACTAATCGATCATTTAATTAATTAATAATTGTAAATTAAAATGAGGGAAGTTAATTAGGAATGGCCATTATTGGAAAGACGGTGTCATGAAGGTGAAATTAATTATTCCTAAACGGGCCACGCGTCTCGTTCTCCATGCAGAATATTCAGACGAGAACGGAAATCGCGCTTCTGCTACAACAAACGTTTATTCTGCATTTTCACCCACGTCGCGGTTTATAAGCGTTTCCACCACAGCCAGCCGGAATGTGAAGGTTGGGGTTGGGGAATGGATTATATTACATGTCAATGCTAATTTCATGTTTGATGAGTTCAACTATTTAGTAAGTGCAATATTGTTTAGATATTTAAAAATTAAATTTTTAGTAGGATATTTCAAATTAGTTAGACATTTTGAATTATCGCGCCATTTTTAAATTTAGGTCATAGCCAAAGGAATTGTGGTTCAATCAGGAACTGAAAAATTACCAAATTTGTGGAGTTTACCAAAAAGTCTTTCATTGTCGGTTTCCTCCGAAATGGCCCCCGGTTTCCGTGTTTTAGTTTACCATACAACTAAAAGCGGGGAAATAGTCACTGATTCCATTTTCATCCCCGTTGAGAAATTCACTAGGCATTCGATTGATCTCCAATTGAACGAGAACAAAGACAGGTCAAAGGACACGATTGAATTGAGATATGTCGGAGATCCCGCTTCGTATTTTGCTTCTTCTGCTCAAAGAAGTGTGAGGCAATTCATGCAAGCGGGAAATGAACTTGATAAAGCGGGAGTTTTCAAAATCCTTCATTCACTAGAACCTTTTAACAAGTAAATGAAATTACTTTATTACTTTTGATTAACTTTACTTTTAATTAACGTTACTTTTAAATTTTAGTTTCATTGAGTTTTAGTTAATTAAGAAAATTATTTAAGGTCAGTCCATAAAATCACACTGAGGAATCGAAATGGAGAGGAAGCAGATCATGTCGAATATTTTCCCTCAATGAATTATGGCGTGGATTCTTTTACAACTTTTGATTATGCAAATCTCATCGTTTTCTCTCATTCGGATTTACCACTTTTACCAGGCCGAGGTTTTAATTTAAAAATTTTTATAATTAATTATATTTTCAATTTTATATATAAGTTAAGTAAAACGTTGGATCATTAATTCATATTATCAGTAATTTAATTAAAAATTTGATCAGAATGTCGAGAAGATGAAGAACGTTGTGCAATTGAAGGTTGCTTTCTTTCAATTCAAAAATGTGATGGATTTAAAAATTGTCTTGATGGAACTGACGAAGATGACTGTAATTATAAAAAACACAACAATAGAGCTATTTACTTAAATATAATATGGCAAATGGAAAAAAATCATTTCATTTTAATTATAGGTGAGATAAATGATGAAGAAATCATTGAATATCGTGTTAACAGAATTAACAGATTTATGGTAAATTAACTATTGAATTAATGAAAATTTAATCTTAGAATTAAAATAATGTCAAAAATTTAAAACTGATAAAAATTAATTTTGTAATTGTAAGGATTTTTACGATGCCTCTGATGGAGATTGGGCTTGGCATCGAGAAAACATTGCCCATGGTGGAGATTACATTCTTTCATTCGCCGTTCCCAAAATCACCGACACTTGGCATGTGAATGGATTTGGAGTGAGCAAAGCAAACGGTTTTGCTCTCATTCAAACTCCCATTGTGGTGAGGAAAAAATTATCCATTAAATTCCATTAACAATAACATTATTTAAATTTTCCCTATTCAGACCATTCTTAATAATCCCACAAATCCCACAATTAAAATCCCATAATTAATGCGACTGACCTTACTTGAAACTGCATTCATTACAAACCAGTGATTTAGTATTCTTTTAAAATGCTTAGGTTTAGCTTATGAATTAATTTTTTTTAATTTTCCTTAATCTTTTAAAAGTATGAAACGAATCGTCCATTTATGTTAATCCTCGACGCTCCGCCCGCAATCAGGCGGGGCGAACAAGTCGGCGTCATCGCTTTGCTTTACAATAAACAAGACAAAGACATTTACGTAATGGTAACTCTCCATGCCAACGACGACTTTAAGTTCGTCCAAGTCCACGAAGGAGGAAACTTTGAATTCCCTAAAGGAAAGGAACGATTCACTTCCGGAGAGCATCAGCATTTTGTTTGGGTAACGTTCATTTCAAATTACCCGCACTTTGGTTCATTATTTAGCATTTTGGCACAAATTTTCATTCCAGCTATCAAAACTTTTTACTTTGCAATATATTGTTTTTATTTAACAATAATCTTAATTTGTTAAGTACTATCATTATTTTCATCATTGGTTAGTTTTAGTTAATTTAACGTTAATATAATTAGATTCCAGCTAATAGTGAATTAGAAGTTAGAATTCCAATCACTCCGACAATTGACCAAGGTTCGGTCACAGTCAAAGTCACGGCAATTTCCCAAATAAGGAAAGACACGGCCGAAGTCGAAATTGAAGTTTTGGTAATTTTCAATAAAAATTAAAATTAAACAATGAATGAGTTTTATGAACGTTTTCAAGATACTGTAATTTTACGGAGGAAAATTTTAAACTTTGTATTGTAGCCTGAAGGAGCTGCTGTTGGTAAACACACTTCAATGGTTCTTGATCTCAAAAACCGAGCCATTGTATTACGCTTTATTGAAATTTTTACCGAAGATACTCCGATCATTCCATATGAAATTATACGAAAATATGTTTTTGGGAGTCCGTCTGGTCATGTGACCATTAGTGGTAAAAAACCATATACAAATCTTCAAAATTTTGTTATATAACTAACATTAAGTAAAATTGACATTAGTTAAATTGACATTAATTATTTAAGTTGACTTATTGTTAGGTAAATTAAACGTAAAATTTATAATTATCTAATTAAAGGTGACATCATGGGACCAATCTTCAATTCCATCCCAGTAAGTATGGAGCTTTTACTTGGTAAGAGCGGCAAAGGCACAGCCGACCGTTTGTTTGATATGGCAGCCAACATCTTCAACCTCCATTATCTCAGATTGACCAATCAACTTGAAAACTCCTTGGCTCAACAAGTGTTTGTGGAAATTAATCGTCTCTTTGCACACGTCATGAAGAGATTTAGACCTTCTGGCTATTTCAAAATGTGGAATCTTTCCAGGGGATCTGTATGGTAAAGTTAAATCTCCATTTGTAGCTAATTTCATATAAAACTCGCAAATTCATAAACTCCTCATTTTAATCATTTTGGTTAAATTGCGAAATTAATAATTATTAAAGTCAGTTTGATCATTAAGATGATTTGTGGAATTTGTTGAATTTGCAAAGGCTTTCAGCTTGGGCTCTGCAAATATTCCGCCATGGGTCGTTCCAAGATTGGGAAAATAATTTTTACATTGAACCACGAATTTTCACATCAATCGCTCGTTGGCTCCTCAAATACCAAAATTTTGACGGATCTTTCTCAGAAACTCCGTGGTTCATTGAAACTCCCATTAACAAGAAAATGAGCTATAAGGTAAGAAAACCTAGCAACCATTTTAATGTTAAATCTTCACATTAAACTCAGTCAAGCTAAACGCAAAAAATCTTAATGTTTATGCAAATCCTCAATGTTCACCAAATGCTCAATGTTTAGAGAAAATTGTTAAATAAATAAGTTTAAATAAATGTTTAAATATTAAATGTGTAAAAATGTTAATGTTTGAGGAGTAAACATTTTTTGCAAATTTGCATAAAATGAGTCAAAAGTGAGCTTAAAGTTCTTTAATGACTTTTGTGTCTATGCAGAGGAATGTGGATGGGCCGTTCAATGTGAGTTTGACTGCTCATGTGGCGATTGGGTTGCAGGAGGCAGGGCCTTTTTTAGACGGAGCTTTGCGAGTTAATGCAAACACGGCAAAAGCAAAAGCCATTTCGTAAGACTTCAATCAAACTTTCATTAATTAAAATGTTTTTGATCCTTCCTTTAAATCTCTACTTTAACTCTACTTTATAAACTCTACTTAATAAATGGTAAATGTGGTAAAATCATTTAATCGAGTAAATAAAATATTAATGACAATTATTCGATTTGCTTTTGAAGGTTTTTGGAAGAAAAACTTGTAGAGTTGAAGGATCCTTATGAGATTGCTATTACAACTTATGCTCTCACTATTTGTGATAGTCCGGAAAAAGAAACGGCTTTTATGCGTCTTGTGGAGAAACAAATTGACGAAAGTAAAATAAAACTAAAAATTTTAATTAATTAAATATTATTTTATAAGTTAAAGAGACTTTAATTACATGTTACATATCTGTAGTCGAATTAACTAACAATATATTATGTTGGTTATGGCGATATTATAACTATCTACTGTATTATATAAAATTTATTAAATGGATATAAATTAAATATAATTTTGACAAATAGACGGTTTCATTTACTGGTCGCCGGGACCAGTTCCAACGAACGTGTTAATTTATGAGAACCAGCGTCCCTTCACCCAACCAAAGAACAATGAGTTTTGGGATTCTGTGGCAGTGGAAGCTTCATCTTATGCTCTTTTGGTATATTTGATTCGGGACGGAGTAACCATGGTACCAGAGAAAATAGTCATGTGGCTGAATACAATGAGACTCACAGACGGAAGTTTCATCGGAACACTTGTAAGTAAATTCAAACCCATAAATCAAAAATTGTTCAAATTAACTTTCCTTTCTCACCTGAGTCACCTGCAAATTTCAAAGTGTTGGATAGTGCAAATTATAATTCCATGATTTGTTGCTAAGAAACCAGACACCTTTGCATACAGTATTTGTACCTTGGTATTTGCATGCTACAATTTACACTGCTACTTTTATGCAACATTTCAGGATTGTCAAAAGGAATCAAAAGCGTCTCGTATTTAAATATTTAATTAAAATAACTCGTTTAGTAAATCATTTATGACTATAACTTAAATGCACAATTGCATTTGGAATTGAGATTTTGCTCTTGACATCAAAGTACTATAGTAAATACAATAGTAGTAGCTACATAATGTATCTCTATATGATACTCATACTTGTAATACTTTTATGTATATTGTATAAAGATCATTTTATTTTCCAGGATACGGCTGTAGCTTTGCAAGCTTTAACTGAATATGCAAACCGTGCGAGATTGAGGGAAATCACGGACATGTCAATTTCAATTGAAGTTTCCTCTTCGCCAAACTTAACCATTGACCCAATCAAGATCAATTCGGAAAATATTTGGAAAACTCATACAATCGAGGTAAAGTAAAATTTTAACTGTTTTAGTAAATTTTTAAATTAATAAATTAAATTAAATTATGCACAGTAAAAATAATCGAATATATTAACGAAAGTTCTGGTTTGGGCCAAAAAAGCATTTTTGAGCTGATTCAATTAGCTCAATGGGGATTTTTGACCGTGAAGTAGAAGTGAATGAATTATGATTGAGTTGATTCCCATCCTCTTGTAATTACCCGCCCATCCAATTAACCGTTCAGAATGGAGTGAACGAACGAGCCGGGGATGAATGGAATTGTCGAACATTGAGAGTTTGGAGAGCGAATGAATGGGCGAAAAGAGGAGGAAATCAATTTGGGTGTTTCTTTTTTCAGCTTCCGGATGTGTGGGGGCATGTGAATGTCATAGCGAGGGGATCAGGTCAAGCTGTCATTCAACTCGATGTCTCGTACGGCGTTGATTGGGAACCCTACAAGGACACGCCGCCGGTCGATGCCTTCGAATTAACAATAAAAGAATCCTTTCATGAAATAAGGAATAAATCTTCAGTCACTTACATGGCTTGTTTCAGGTAAATATACAACCTTTAATTAATTAACTAATTAAGCAAATTAACAAATTAAGAAAATTAAATTAAAATTAATATTAGGTAAAAGGAATTCCCTATAGATAATTTTATAATGAGCTAATTAAAGGTTTTTGAAAAGAGAGCCAATTTTGAAATTTTGATATTCTAAATTATCCATTTTGACATTTTTGACTTTGACATTAAAATCTAAAAGTTAGTTTTGTAAAATAATAATTTGTGAGGAAACTTGTAAAATTATTAAAATCGTCACAATTTGTTCAAATTGTAGTTACAAAAAGGGGATTCATATTTTCTGTGATTTTACGTGGATTTGAATAAAAGAGACGTTTATTGAGTCACGGAACATTACCCCGAGAATAAAGGGAAGGATAATTGAGTTGGCTTTTGAAGAGCCATGTTTTTGAATTTAATTACATCGTCTGGTTATTTCTAACATGACATGTTGGAATTGACAGTGATGAACTGTTGGGTTCTAAAAGGAGGGAAACAAAGTCGCGGACACGAGTCGACTGCCACATTAATTCGTAAGAGAATGAGCGGAAGTCGTTGAGAACTCGACGACCCTTCCGATTGAACCATCCTTTAATTAAACATTTCTCTTTCATCTTTATTCATCCCACATGATTTATTCACTTTTTTTTTATATAAAATGAATTTTTTGATTTTTTAACATAAATTCGAGATTTTAACATAAATTCGTGATTTTAACATAAATACGTGATTTTTACATTTTCAATTTTTTCTTCATATTTGTCAATTTATATTAAACGATTTTGAATGTAATTAATGAATTTTATAGTTTTACAATTTTCACTGAGAATTTTCATAGGAATGAATTTGTATGAAGGATTTTAAAAGATGTTCAATTGATGAAAAAAGAAAACGCATTGAAAAGAGTATTTAATTACAAAATTCAATATTTGCCTATTGTCTCGCTCATTATTTGAAAAGTGTCATTGGAGAGGACAATGGGAGTTTTTACATATTCTTAAGTTGACAAAGAGGAGAGTCGAACTTTGGAAAGTCTAGACTACTAATTATAAGGAGAAATGACAATGCAAAAACTTCTTGGGAGCCGCCTTAATTTAAGTTCAATTCAACAATATTTATCAAATTTAAACTACCATTTGCATAATTAAATCCATTTAAACAAATATATTTAGAATACAATTAAATAAAAAAAACTCTACCTATACAACAATTTAACAATTTTGTATATTGGAATTTACAAATTAAATGCACTCGGAGTAATATTTTAATTATGAATAATGTATTTATATTAAACATTGTGGAAACTAATTAAATGGGATTTAATTCAATTAATTAATTTCAGATGGATTTTAACAAGCGAATCTTACCAAAGTGGAGCGGCAGTTCTTGAAGTTGAAATTCCAAGTGGTTATGGTTTGGTTCAATCAGATGCCATTGAACTTGTTGAGTCTCGCGTTCATCCAACATTAAAAGATTCGCTGATGACTCCAGGAAAAACTTCATGGTATTTTGAATACGTAAGTTGAAATAATTAATAAATTAATTTTATCTCAATACTTTTATCTCTTAATTTTATCTAAATTTATTAATTTGGTTAATTTAATTAAAAATAGATTCCTTCATCTTGGTCATGTTTCAATCACACTGTCAATCGTTGGCATCCAGTGGCCAATTTGACAACACATCG
>JAQGBZ010000505.1:0-38308 GCA_034687125.1 Neelides folsomi
AAAACTTTAAAACTTATTTCTATGGACAAAGTTATTTCAAATATTTTAATAATTAACAATCATAATTCGTCGTAACAAAAATAATATAGAAATTCACTTTGGCAACCTATTTTCGAAATGCTAATCCCCCTCATCCAATAAGCAGCTCATAAATTATACAAATGTACTTGGTTTGCCCAATAAATTCATGTAATTCTGAATAATGAACTTAAATAATGCTACACGATGTTATAAATTTTATAATAAATTTTATCTTTAAGACGCATTTAGTTGAGGTCAACCTCAAAAGAAGATGGGAAGAATGCATTCGGCTTAATGGGAAATATAATAAATTACTTTTATAAATTGACTTTATCATAAATGAACGAATTTATTGGGAAAACTGATACTATCTATATCTGTATTTAATATATTATTTTAAATCTTAACTGGGAAGAAAGAGATTAAATTTTTAAAAGGTCAATTTCATATCTCTAACTTTCACATCATGTATGCATAGAATAGTTTCAAATAACCCAATTTAAAATAATATGTATATACAGTAATACAGTATAATTGTATTTAAGAATGACAAATATCAAATACCGTAAAAAATCGATTAAGAGCCGGATTCGAATGGTCAAATGGTCTACTGAATGAAATAGTAGTGGTTCATATAATAGCCGGGAACCTAATATTGTTTCAGTTCAGTAAGCATTAACGTGTGAAAATTTAATTGTCTATATTTTATTTAAGTATACAAATACTTGTATAGGATTATACCAATTTTCAATATAATTTACATTATATCTTCCCTTTAACATTATTAACAGTTTTAAATTCTTTCTGTTATGTTATTGAATTAAAAATGATGGGCAAATAAAATTATATTGAAAAAAATCAGAATATTTATTTTTATTTGAACTTTTCATATTTTATTATATTTAATTAAAAGTAAGCCAAAACAATTGCATTGGAGTCTCCAATTTGGAGATAAAGGTAAAGTGAACATTTGGCTAAATTGAGACTTTATGGTAGACATTTGAATACATTTAGAACCAAGAAAGGAAATTCATAAACTCAAACTATTTTATAAATAAAGAAAATAATAACATTAAGAAAAATTAACTTTTTAATTAAACTATCGGTATCACAAGTTGAGATAATTTACTTAACATTTTTATAATTATATATTAAACTGTTTATACTAGCCAAAGTACTTTTTCCTGTCTTGTATCAAAAATCTTCACAATGGGTAGTATTTCTCATCTACCAAAGGAAATATTGGAAATGATTTTCAAACAGAGCGAAACTCTCTTTTTGGAAACTATTTGTAGTCTAGTGTGTCAAACTTGGAAGGAAATTTCCCAATCTGTCATTAAGAGAAGATTAAAAGAAATTAAGTATTTAATCCAGAATGGATTTTACGCAGAGCTTAAGGCACATTTAGGAAATGACTCAACAGAGTTAGAAATTCTAAAGGAATTCGAACGAAGTTGGCTTCATCCAAACTTCACAATTAAATCGACACCAATTCAGTAATTTAATTCAATTTATTAAATTTCAATCAACTACGCATACTTATTTAATGTATTTATCATTAGTAAATTATCAAAGTATTACACTGCAATTGAGTAATTTTTAAATTTCTCTAAATATTTATACTTTTCAGAATGTTCAAATTGCACGAATGGGCCTTGAAGAGATTCAACCAGGAAGAAGAAGAAATTGAAGGCGAATCGTTTAATTTCCTCGAATCGGTTCATTTTCTCCATTCCTTTCAAATTGTGATTTTAGTTGATGTCGATTGTCTTCGTTTCCTCAACTTTCCCTCGTTGGACAACGACACCATTGAATTTTATGAACCCTCTGAACCAATTCCACTCGATCGTTGTCCATTTTCTGGTGTTCGGTAAATGGATAAAAAACTTTATGTATTCGTTTATGCAATTAATCTTATTTTATATTGTTAAATACATTTTAATTTTATAGTATTTATGGGGAACAATTTGCTGTAATGAAATCTCCTCGAGTTGTCAATTTGTACGAGATCAATTCCGTGGACCATACAGAAAAGAAATTGGAACTGCAGAGACTCCGTGTCATTTTCCTTCCTCTGTGGACCCTTCAACTTTCGCTTGTTCAAAAGAAGGCAAAATTTATAATTTAACTTTTATTTACATTATTTAAATATTATCAATACTTTATATTTTGATATGGATTGTTTATGAGAATTAATTATGTTAACTTATTTTATTTTAGATATTTATTCTGTACACAACTGGGCATGTTGGCAAATGGAACGGAAATTCCGAGATTCTTGAAATATCCTATAATAAATGTATGGACGGAAGAATTTCTTCTGCGAGATTGTTCAGACTCCATTCTCTACTTTTTATTGAAACGAAATCAGAGGATGGTAAAAATTGTTTATTTTGATCCTTCTTAACATCATAGAATATTTTCTTTCCATTAAAATTTCATTTAAATTGTTCAAATATTTCTTTTAAATAAATCTAAATTGTGCAAATTTAATTTACAGGAATTGTGAAATGGAATTTGATCGATACAGACCAATCCGATTTAGTTCTCCAACCTTTGGATCTTCTTGAAATAATTTCTCATGCCATTGATATTACTTGTAAAAAGATCCATTCAATCGCAATTTATGGTGGATCTCTAATTATTCATGGAAAAGGTACGAAACCAAAATTCTCAACTTTTGGAAATTCTTAATTCCCAATTTACTAATTTGTACACTAATATGAAATGTTACATATTGTAGTTTACAAGTATTATAAAAACAATAATTTATGTTTTGTTGCAGTTGAGAAGATGAACCAATTGATTGTATGCCGTTTAAAGCAAATTCCTTCAGCTTACCATTTCACTCAACCCAATCTCAAATCGCTGATCATCGAATCTAAAAAAGAAAAGTTAAACGGGATCATTTCTTCTCCGGTCATTTTGCCTTCTTCACCTGCGCCTTCATTTGGACTCATCGTTAACAAGAAGTTTTCTAGAAGGAAGTTGGAAACCCAATTGTACGTTGCTGCATACAATGTTTAATGATCTCATTTATTAATAATTGTTCTTATTAAGTTTTCCATACGCATACTTTAAATGATTTTCTATGTAATTTATTGTCAATGTTGTTTGTTATATTTATTGAAATGAATCATTGTCAATGAGGCTAATGAGGTTTACAATGAGCTTCTAAACGAAATGAGTCACATGTAAATAAATGATTGAATTTTATTTTGGAATTTCATACGTTTTCTAATATTCCAAAGAAATTGTTTCATTTTCCATACTGATGTTCATATTAACAAAGATAAACTCGGTAGTCCTTGCATTTTTGTATGGCCCCATAGTTGACCCTGATTTTATAATCTCCGAGTAATGAAAAAGAAGATTATTATGTTAGTAAGGATTTATCTTATATATGGGTATTTAAGCACAATCAATTCGAATGTAACTTTATAGAAATTTTATAAATCTTATCAATTATTAAGAACCTTGAATAAATGAAATATTAATTTGTACATATATATATATTATAGGCATTGGTATTAAATAAATAAATGTTTGAATTCAATTACATTCAGGTATTAAGATTTTACCTGACATTCGCACAATACAATTCAGTTTTAAAGGTGTCAAAGATAAAGTGAGATAAATCATTAGGTAATGTCTATTTTGTATGTAATTTTTGAATTTATTGTTAGTCGGACTTTTGACGCCAATCTTAAATAGAAGCAATTATGTCGCATGTTAAATTTTAATGATTCATATTCACGATCAAGAAAATCAATATTTGTTAATTTAACAGTGATCAATTAAAATTGTGCTTACGATTTTATTAACAAATGTTATAAACGAACTCACGAGGAAGAGGATTCCTAAAAAGTAATAAAATTAATTATTAAATTTAAATTTACTCTAATCGAAAAAACAATCACTAACAGTAAATTATTACTGACTAAATACAATAATATAATATATTGCATAGTGGTTAGTGTTACCATTAACAACGCGGAAAGCCTACAATGAAATAATTAAATTAAATCATAAATTTTGAATACATTAAGTCGAACACCAATACAATACCATTAACCATTAGTAAAATGCTGACATACATACTACAATATAGAATAATTAATAATATAATTTAGTATTGTGTAAATCTATAAGCAATTGAGACGCCAAATTACAAAATTATTGTACTATTTTAATTTAAGTGTTTCCGTTTCTCTTAGTTAATGATCCAAATAAGTGTTGATTTTTTCAAAAAATAGTATTTTCATTTGGAGAAAATGGGCGAATCTAAAAATTCCATGGATCAAAATACATATTTTAATTTGAAAACTGCGGGAACTGGAATGCTCAACATTGGAATTTTGTCTGACAACATTTCCAAATTTAAGTATATTTTGGCATCCGGAACGAAGAGTCCAATCTATTACATTTTATGTGTCCTGCTCAGTTTTTCAATTCTTCTTCATCTGGTCATGTTCTTCTTCCACATATTGCTAGCCAAGAGAGATGAAACGATCATTGAAGACAAAAAGCAAACACAACGATTCAACAATCTCACAACATATCTTGCTGTTCTCGTTTCTGCAATTAATGTCATTATTGGTTGTCTCGGATATGAATAACTCAAAATATTATATCTCTAATACATTGTATACTCTATATAATATATACCAAAATTACAATGTGTTTTATACCTGCCTAAGTATTTAGAGTATTCAATGTAAAACCGTGATTTATAACATTTTTGTTAAATTTTTAAACATTTTTTCCTTAAACGTCAAATCATTCCAAATCTAACAAGGAAAATTAGCCGAAAAAACCAATCCTATAAATTTCTCTTTCTATTTCTACTTTTATACAAATATCTTTATATGAATATGTGTAATGTAATGTATTTTATTAAAGACTTATCTACATCACTTACATTTAGAATTTTATTAGTAAGTACAAATATATTGAGATAAAGTAATTGTACATAGTTTACATTCGAACAATTTCAACCTCCGCATTATTACGTTAAATATTTATTATATAAATATTCATTTTACTTACTATTAATATAAAAACATGGCACAAATTGTGAAAATCGTTTAGACGGCGAGGTTGAAAAAGTTACAATTTTATCAAATGAAAATCAACAAAAAGTAAACACAATCTTTTTAGAGACAAAATACCTATTTATACAATAAATACAAAGAATCAAAAAATATAACAGTGCATTAAATGTATAACCAATTAACATATATAAAGAGTGATAAAGAATGAGGATGATAAATCCAAAACCTATATAATGATATTAATCAATTTATTATTGATATAATTGCAAATAAATTTAATTCATAATAATAATAATTTTATGTTTTTATCATATTTAGACATTTTCATAATATATGCATTCATACCTATTATATCTGTACATATACCAATTTAAATACCGCTTTGGCTCGAAATATGGCCCGGGCCACAATTAAAAAAAATAAGTTGGACCCCCGGCCACATATTGAACCCGGCCACATTTTGAGTCCCGGCCACAAATTAATAATGATAGAATTTATATTACAATATATTTTTAATTGAAAGTAGTTTGCTAATTAAAATTAATTTTCGTCGCTGTTTGAATCATCGGGCTCTTCATTTTCGCTCTCGGAAATGCAAATCTCATTTGATTCTCTCTCTTCAACGTCCTCATCTTCATCCAGAGTACTTTTAACTTAAATGATACATCGTGTTGCCTTCGTGGCATTTTTATTGTTATAAGATTAATTTAACGATTAGTCAAGCGCTGTTATAAGTTTTAAAATTTCCACCAAAGTACAATACAGGCTTTACTACCAGGCCATCTTTTGAGACCCGGCTTCTTTTAAAAATCTCAGGTTCAACCCCCGGCCATATTTCGAGCCCGGCCACATTTTGAGCCCAGGCCAAATTTTGAGCCAAAGCGGTATTATGTATATTTAGTACACCTACTATGGTTAAGCTGACTAAATTCTCATTTAATGCTCTTTTTTGAACAGAAAATGAATCTGAATAAATATTCCACAATGAAGACTTTAGGTGGAGGGATGCTCGACGTTGGACTTTTAGCTGCCAATTCATCAACTCTTAAAAAAATTTTAACTTTGGGCCACAAGGCGGAATTCTTCCATTTGAACGTTTCCCTTCTTTGCCTCTCAATTTGTCTTCAGCTGGTCTTGGCCATGTGTTTGGTCTTTCTTGGGAATAAGAGGGAATGTAAAGAAAAGGATAATTGGGAGAAGATGTGTAAAGTGAATCAAATTTCAACAATTCTTGCAGCCTTCATTTCAACATTGAATATCTTGATCACAGCTCTCGGATATCAACCTCATGAACAATATACTGACCGTGGGATTTCTGGGAATAATAAAACAGATTTTTAAATTAAAATTCAACACCCATTTATTATACCTATTAACTTTAATTTCATTATAAATATTTCCTTGATTATTTGATAAATCACATCTGATTAAATCATCCAGGTAGACATTTCTTACTCCAATTGTAACAAACTTTCTTAATTAACAATACATTGTAGTTATTTAAATGTATACATTTGTAATGATTTGTAGGTAGTTATACTGATACATAATATACATAAAATTTGTAAAAAGTAACTAACATTAATATTAAGTATGTAATATAATTTAATAAATATGTAATATTATAAACAAGTTAAAACGTTTAAAGGGTGCCTTGAGAAATTCTAATTCCAATTGATAAATTTTGCTCATCCGATCCCCCAGATATTCAAAAGTCATGCTTTTAAAACGAAATTCGGCAAATTAAATTCGATTTCTTTTCTCACTTCTTTTTCTTTCTCATTCATTTTTATAATTTTTTGAGTCTCAAATTTTGAGAAGTTCGACTTAACCGAACCGACCGATTAAAGAAGTTTGGCTGCTACTGGTAATAGTAATAGCACAATTATCTCGATTTAATCTGTTTTTTGTTCTTAATATCTTAATTGAATTCATTGCCAATCCAACAGTCAGAATGTCTTCCCCGAGTGAAGTACAAGCCTTACAAGAGACTCGTGAATTAAACGGAGCTTCAGATGTTTTCGGAAGACCGGATAAAAATTCCAATGATGAGGTAACTTTTAAGTTCACAAATTATAGTTAAAATTGAGCAACAATGATTATCATCACTTAAATGAATGATATTTATTTATTTCAATATGAAAAATAATTTTATTATTAAAAATAGTTCAACAAATATAATTTACAGAATCTTCAATCTAAGGACGCCCGACCTGACCGACCTGATGCTCAAAACAATAACTGTGATCCATCAGAGCTTCAATCCACTTTTGAAAATATTCATGTAATGTCTGATATAAATTCTCAGATATTTAAATCTTAATAAAATTAAAGCTATATTTATTAATTTGACTTGATACACTTAATATTTTCATTGCAGGATGCTCAATCGCTCTCAACCCGACTTACATCTAATAATGAATCTGAAGCTGAATGCGAATATTCTTTTCTTGAAACCATTTTCGACAATGTTTTGGTGATTGACGAATTAATATCAATTAAAAATTTACTAGCGCAAAGATAATAATTTTATGAAACGAATAGTTTTAAAGAAGATATATTACTAGCATGATAAACTTCAATGATTAATATGACATTTCAATTTATTTTTAAAGTGATCGCTTGCATACTTTTCACAAAATAGTTTTATACTAATTTTAAGTGATTACAGATAAAAGAAAATATTTGCCAATACCTGAGCGTCGCCTCAATGAAAAATCTTCGTCATTCTTCCCCGCACATTTATTCGTCAGTCACTTCATCTCGTCACTTTCTCAACCGAACTCGTCTCTGCCTCACACCCAGAAGAATCAAATTTAATGCCAATTTAGTGATAAATTTATCGAAAACTCCCTGGAAAAATCTTCAAATTGATTACACACAAAGTGCCAAAATTAACTTCTCAACTCTTTTCCAATCACACAAAGAAATTTTCAAAAAAGTTTTTGATTTGAAACTTTGCCTCAATAAACCCGAATTTAAATTCAATTTTGTCAACGTGATTGGACTTTTAGATGTCCTCGCAACCTTTAAATCACTCAAAACTCTTGTGATCAATGCTGCCTACTGCAAAATGCCTTTAAGCTCAAAGTCTCCTGAAGCCGCCAATGAATTGAGACAAATATTTGAAAATCTCCAGCAATTCAAAATTGATAACGTTCCAAGTTGGGAATTTTGTGATGAAGTTGATCTTTACACGGAGGATGATATCTTGGAAGAGTCTTTATCTCACTCGTCAATTTATCCATCAATGAAGAATTTGCGAAGTTTGGAAATTCCCATTCAAGCCCTTTGTAGTGCGAATGCAATGGAAAATAATTCTCCTTTGAACGTCTTTGATTGGGGATTATACAAATTGGGTTCACAATCAATGAAAACAATTGTCAAATTGGATTTAAATTTTGACGGGTTCGAAGAACAGGATATAGTTCAATTTAAATTCCCCGCATTAAAAGAATTGACACTTCGTGAAACTGGATTCGACGATCATGTAACCTTCGCTTACAAATTTCTCGTTCTCCAACCTCTCGAAAATTTGAAATCGCTTTCCCTCATTATCTTCGAGGACTCTTCTACTGAAATGAAGAAAAAATACATCGATTTGATGACTAATAGATGCACCAAAGTCGAAAGTCTTTATTTGAAAACTGGGAAAATTCAAGATGTGAACCGATGGGAATTTCTTAGTTTGTTTACAGCTCTCAAACGCTTGACCATTTTCGTACCTAAACATCGTCAGTGCCAATTGAGGAAAAATGATGGAAACGAATTCATACTTAACCAATTGGGCAATTTGGATGAATTGAATCTTCGTGGAATGAAACTTAAATCATTTTGTTCTTTCCTCTCCAATGGGAACAAATTGACCAATTTGGTTCGTTTGAGTCTGCTCGATTGCCCACAAAGTTTGGACGACGATAAACTTCATTTTATAACAGAGAATTTGATTAAGCTGGAAATCTTGGAATTTTCTGATTGTGATGAAGTGACTGACTTGGGGATTACTGGAGTGCGGAAAGGATTTGAAAAAGTTTCGAATCCTCCTTTGCCTTTAAGCAATTTGAAAGGACTCAAAGAATTGCGAATGATTTCTTGTGAGAACATCACCGATTATTCATGCCAATTTGGAATTGAGTTTTTAGACCTGAGGATTTTAGATTTGTCATGTCGGTTCTTGTTAAATTCTCAAGTAAGTCAATTATGGTCAATTTACATTACTTTGTAAATAATTGTCTAATTGTTATGTATTGTTATATATATATAAGATTATAATTCAAAGTTCGACGATTTAATTAATTATTCATTTTTAGATTACAAAACCAGGCGTTCAAGCTTTACTTGAGAAAAATCCATCCCTTTCTCAGCTCCTTCTATGCGGTAACTTAAAAAGTGAAGTTAAATTCGATCAACGGATTTTGGATTTAAAAATGGACCGGAACGTGCAATTATTGTTCCCCGTGAGTTTAATAAACTATGGCATTTATTTGTGCTTAAATAGTTAAATGTGCAATTTAAATAGAATCGGCATAGATTTTATGATCGGTTACATATAAGTATAATTTTTGTGTAGGAAGTTGAAAATATTCGTGATGAAGACGATCTTGATTCTGATTCTGAGTCGAGTAACGAGGATGATTTTGAAGATCTCACAGATGGAGAGGATGATTATGAAGATGACTTCTTTATTGGAGATGAAGGAGTAGGAGAAATCCTCACTGACCCAAGCGATGAAGATTAAAACTTCATTTATATAAGCAACTTCCTCATTATTTATAAATTTGCTTTGTGTTCTTTCTTAAAAAGTTTCTTTGGATTTTATTAAATAATACCATAATACCATTGAGTATTAAAGCTTAATTGAGGTTTTGTGTGTTCCTACCTAAATATTATGGATTATTATTTGCTAAATGTAAGTGTAAGAATTTATACCACCATTTTATAAAATCCGTAGAAAGAATTTAATACAATAATTAATTTAATAAATGCTCTAGATATTAACGTATCATATTTTTAGTTTTAGTTAATTAATATTAATATTTATCTATAAATATTAATTGAATTAGAAACGAATAAATATTAATTAAATGTAACTGTATGCAATAAAATAATCATTTATTTTCTGTTGCACAATAACTAATTACCTGTATATGCAACACACACGAATCTTCTAGCAATTGCACAATTTACTGCTTTCCATGGAAATCCATTAAGATTTTGATCAGTGTTAACAACGGCAATGCATTGTCTTTGCTCTTGTAAAGCTGGTTCATCAACATCCCAATTATTGAAAATTAATGGTCTTTGAGCATCAGGCCATTCCCAGAAATAAACGTCCTCTTGATCAACGTATTCTGATCCAGAAGTGTAAATCAGCGTCAGAACATACCAATTTGTGTCACGGTATGTATCTTACATTTAGCTTTTAAGATAAAAAGTGGGCATATTGAAAATGTTAAAATATACAATCATACAAAACATTTATAAAAATCAAATTTGATAAAATAAATTAAAAAAATTAATGTAGAAAAAATATTTTCTGATAAATAATGTTTTTAAAACAATGTTTAGCCCTGGTGAACCATGAAGTGAGAAATGTTAGCAAATATGTTTTATTATGTAATATAATTGAATGCATTTTTAAAATAAATGATTTTATTCATTTTCTGTTTCGGGGTAAAAATATAAATTATGTTCCAACACACAAGAATCGTTTAGCCTGTGCACAATTAATTGCTTTCCATGGAAATCCATTAGCTGTTTGGTTAGTGTTAGCAACGACAATGCATTGTCTTTGTGGTAGGTAAATGGGTTCGTCATTCAGATTATCCCAATTATTGAAAATAACTGGTCTTTGACTATCAGGATATTCCCAGAAATAAACGTCCTCTTCAGTAATGTATTCTGATCCAGAAGTGTAAATCTGCTCATTTGGACTCACTATTTGAAATAAAGTTAATTAAAGTGCATTTAGATATTATTCTAATTAATTACTTTTACATTATTTTGTATATTCTAAAATAAGTTAAAAAGTTACTATCTGTCAGTTCAAGTTGCATCGACATTTCTCTGTTAAGTGAAGCAGTTGAGGGATACACCAAATTAAATCCTTCTGTCAAACATTCACCTCGAGCATATTGCCAAGGAACCTATAAAAATAAAAAATAATTTGTAAAGTTATTTTTAAAGTATATAAAATATAATTTGTTTTTAATAAATATTGTTATTACCGAATAGTCACTGATGTAATAATAAAGATTTGGTCCAATAGAACTTAACCCCAACCGTTTGAACGAATCTTTTTTCCCTATTATAAAACATATAAATTAATATATTAATTTTTCATTTTAAAATTATTAAAAAGAATACCTTCGTTTGGAAAAGCCCCAGCTAATGCAAGTGCAACTAAAAGGACGATTGCAAAAGAGGATTGCATTTTAAAATTTGAGGGTGAATTATTAGCTTTGTAAAAATATTGGAGATTGGAGTTGTCTTGTAAAATTAGAAATAATTTTCTCATTATATACCCAAAACTAATCTCTTCAAAATCCACTTCACCTAATTAATCTCTTTTTCAATTAACTTTTTTATATTTAAATTTCCCATTAATCAGCATAGCCTTGTCAATTATAAACGATTCTTAAGTATTTTTATGTTTTATTTTGATAACATACTTATTTGTAAAAAATTTAAATCACGAGATAATTTAATTAATACGCATTTGAAATTTCATTTATAGAAAGATAAATATTATTTTTACCAGTTTAATGTCAATTATTACAATTATTTGAGTGTTGGCCATCCACTTGTTATATTTTTAAATTATTGACGTTTTTAATGACTATTTACTATATATCTTTTTCATTGTTGTGATCATATTTTATCAGTTATTACTTTGAATTTGTATTTTATATTATCTAACTTTTTTTACATTTTAGACATGGACTTATAAAATTAAATTAAAAAAGATAATCATTTTGCGTTAAAGCCATTTCTGTTTGAGATAAAGATAACTGTAATATTATTATTGTTAATAATTACATATTGTATTTATTAACATCATCAATTATATTTTTTAAAGATAAGATTTTTTTATGCAAGGGACTAATTTTTTCGATCTTTGTAATTGATATAATATTAACCTTGTTTAACTAAGTTGAATTGTTTTTGACATTTGTGATTTTTCTTATCTTTATTAAATAGCTTACTTTTTATTTCCATGAAATGTCATGCTCAAGGATTTTATAGAATGACAACTTGGTATTGAATGTTTCTGTGAATTTATATAATAACAATTCAATTATAGATAATCGATTTTTTACTTATTGACGCACTCATAAAATTCAGTAGTTAAGTACATATTTATCTATATAATTGTATTTTTATATTTAAAATGTAATTTAATTAATATTGTAGCAGAAGTGTCTGAAATTTTAAAATTGGTCGTAAAATATAAAAAATATCTTAAGGATAAAAACTCATTATAATTAAAATTGATTGATTTAGAATCATATTTAATAATTCAATTTACTCTATGTATAATCATAATGACAACTTTAAATTTATAAAAAAATGTAAATATGCTATAGTTACCGTAATTATGTAAAAATTCAGAAGTAAAAATTCAAATGTGCTATTCAGGTTACCTATTAATAGTAGGTGACATACGTCTTTATTATATAATTATATGAATTAGAGTACATGAATATGATATGAAATGTATATGATATGAGTAGGATATGTATATGATATTTAAAATGCAATATGAAATTATGAATAACTGAGGCTTTAGTCAAAAAATCTTATCTATCATCAATTCATCAAATTAAAATGCATAACTTTTATTTTGTATCATATTTCTAAAATTGGGTATATTTTTCCAAATATTTAATGATATGATATAACGGAAAAATTCAATTATGTATAACTTTATTAATATTTGTAATTCTTTGACTGTGACTATGTCCCTACACACAAGAAGCGTCGAGCAGTATCACAATTGATAGCTCTCCATGGAAAACCGTTTTCATTTAGCTCAATATTGGCAATGGCAATGCATTGTTTTTCCCTTAAGGCCACTGGTTCATCAACATCCCAATTACTGAAATCAACTGGTCTTTCACTTTCAGGATATTCCCAAAAGTATTCGTCAGGTCGATCGTCATATTCTGAACCAGCCGTGTAAATCATTTCTTCAGTTGTCACTATAAAAAATCTCTAACATGTAATTGTTTGTAAATATATAAATATAAGTAATATACATTTGTACATTGTATACTGTATACCATAAATATATGCACGCATTATTTATACATATCTAAACAATACTGAAAAACTATAATACCAATTTTTAAAAAATTCTTTTTATGTATACCTAAGTGAAAATCTATAGTTTTAATTAATTAATTTTTTTCAATTTACGATTTGCATTTCCATCCTGAAGAGCTGATGACATCTCTTTATTAAAAGCTTCAGTTGTGAGATAAACCAAATTAAATCCTTCTGTTGAACATTCCGATCTAGCATATCGCCATGGCACCTTTAAAATTATAATAATTGTGAATTGTTAAATAATGAAATAGTAATAATTAATAAAACAATATTACAGCACTCTTAAATCAATTAAGAATTTATTATTTACTAAATAATCGCTGATGAAATAAAATAGATTTGGTCCGATGTTGCTTCTTCCGATCCGGTTAAATGATCGTATTTTACCTATGTAATATTGTAATATAAAACCAGCATTAAAGAATATGCTTATAATTTTTTATATAAAATAATCTGAACCTTCATTTGAATATGCCGCAGAAAATACAAGTACACATGTAAATAAAAGTGTAAGTAATTGGATTCTTAACATGTTTGAACGTTTTCTAATGAGTTCTTTATGTAATTTTTGAATGATATTGATTGTTTATTAGCTAAATCAATTATATTGTATATTCAATAAAATAAGTGATAGAATGGTATTTCATGCGATAGATCATTTCAGACACATTAGTGGATTATAAAAAACAATTCAATTCAATTCAAATCAAAATCAAAATTATTTTTATATAACATAATTTATTCTACACATAATCAATAAATTTCAAGTCCGCCAATTATCTATTTAATTTGCATTTTTTTTGCATTTGGAGTGTTTGAAATGTTAAAATTTGCTAAAAAAATGTTGAGTATATCAGAGTTTGGGTTCATGTTAAAGCAGATAAGGATTATCTCTAGCGTATAAATAATGTTATTTAAATATCTGTATAAATAGTATACGAATTAAATGGGGCAAAGATGGGGCCCAGAAAACATTTGTCCTAGGTCCTAAGATTGAATTTTAAGTTTTTAAATGCGAAAGTCGCTCAGCATTTTCTCAGCGCCTCTGATTATTTTCAACAATAAGACAATAACTTACTTTCTAATTTAGAAATACTTTTGACTTTTTTGCCAAGGGCGCAGGATATAGTAGTTTAACAATATATATAACACCACTACAATACATCTTACTATATCCTGCGCCTTTGGCAAAAACGTCAAAAGCATTTCTAATCTACACGTGGACAGTATTCCCATTTTATACGCTAACCTTTACAATTAGAAAATTAATTTTTGTTTCATTTCCTATTAATCGAACAATATTAGTAGAACTAGAACAAAAAATCCGTGTATTAAATAGCAAATATTAACAAAAGCTGTATTTGTTTAGAAGTTGAGAAACTTTTTATTCAGAAGTAAATGAAAATATAATTTTTTATCAAGATAATTTATTTTTTGTGTACATAATCAATAACATTTTATGTTCCCACACATAAAAAGCGACTATCAGTTTCACAATCGATTGCTTTCCATGGAAATCCATTGCCGTTTTGTTCTGCATGGATAACAACAATGCATTGTTTCTGTATAATGGAATTTGGTTCATCAGTGGCCCAATTATTGAAAATGACTGGTCTTTGTTCATCGGGATAAAACCAGTAGTAATCACCTTCACTATTTTCGTATTCGGTACCTGATGTATAAATCATGCCATTTTCTGTAACTGTATAATTAAACATCAAGAAAAAATTTTAAGTAAGTATTATTGTATATTGATTTTACAATTTTTAAAAAATATTAATTTGTTATTATATAATTAAATGAACACTAGTAAAATAAAAACACTTAAAATTAAAAAAATTAATGACAAATCTCAATGTTTATTTTTTAATTATTAAATTAATATAATTTAAATACAATTTGCATCTGAATGTTCAAGGGCCATGGACATATCTTTGTTAATTGAAGGTGTCGAAGGAAACACCAAATTAAAACCATTTTTCAAGCACTCATCTCTAGCAGTTGGCCAATCTACCTTAAATACACATTGTTTTATTGTTAAATATAAGAATTCAATATATGAAATCAATATTTATTATTTTATTTGCCATAATATTTAAAAATATTTATTCACTTTAATATCACTGATGTAATAAATAATATTTGGTAGATCTAAACTCGTCCAAATCGGCGTAAGTGATACAATTTTACCTATAAGTAATAATCAAGATTGTCTATTTATTCATTTTTTTTTAAAAATATTTCATACCTTCATTTTGAATTGCTCCAATAAATATAATTGAACAAACTACTAAAATAATGTTGTTCAACGATCTCATTTCAAAAGCGGGAAGTATGCCTTTAAATTAATTTTGAATCTTAATGTTAATTATTGTAGAATAAATTAAATGCTGATTGTTCTAATAAGACATCCCTTTCTCATTATCTGGGTATTATATGCTCAAAATTAATCTATTCACTTCCACTTCATCGTGTAATTATCGAATTAAATATTTTTAAATTAAAAATTATCCTATTTTTATATGAAAGAGATAATTGTTTATCTATCTTCATTTCGATGCATATATATATGTTATATATTTTTCATATGTATATAAGAACAAATCTTGATTTTCCAAACACTTCTGGATTTCATAAAAAATAAACAATTCAATTAGAGATAAAAGTAATCATATTTTACTTTTACCTTATTTACATGTGATCAATTTGTGAACAATAAAATTTTAAAAATTAATCTACTTCAATACATTTCTGTTACATTAAACGTTGTTAGGTTAATCCAATATGTTTAAATGGTTTTTGATTGGTAGATTTCCAATGTCTGTAAATGTGTATGAATTTTTAAAGATTCTCTAATAATTTGTTCACAATCAATAGACAACATGGATAAAATATGAAATAAATGTACGATTTTTATTCAATTTTGAAATCAAAAAGGGGAAAACTTTTAGTGAAATTTCAATGCTATTGTTCAAAAAAGTACCAATACTCAAAATAATAATAAAAAATTTACAATTGATTATAATATAGTTTATAAATTTATACCAAATATTCAAATGGAATAGCTTAAAAAACATTTAATGTATTTCTTCTGATATCTCAATAGAACGTTCTTGTTGCGCCATAGAGGAATTCACGAGTTAAGATTCAACTCTCATTCAACGAAAAACTTTAACAATCAAAATTAATTATTCAATCGCGATCTTCGAGTTTTGTGACACGAGATAGGACTCGAACATGGGTCAAAAAAGTCATAATGTATGGAAAGGAAAATATTTGTATTTTAATGTTATTCATCATTTTTAATAGTTTAATTAATTACATTATTGCAATTCCAACTTTGTAATACTTACTTATATAACATGACATAATAAAATCGGTCTGTTGAGATGTGATTATACCTTATATGTATAAAACCATACATCCCTGCTTAACAAGTTTTAAATAACAAGTTTTCTTCATTTTAGTTGACTTTAATACCAATCGCTTATTAAATTAATTGGTTTAAAATTAAGGTTGGGATTCTAGTCTTTACAATATGTGATATCAGATTTGACAATCTCTGCATCGAATCATCTAAACAATTTCTTATGATATCAGCTTATAGATTTTATTGAATCAATTTACAGTTAATTTACAATTTTAGTTTTCATTATTTCACAATTAAATTAGTTAGCTATTATTCATATGCCTAGTATTATACAAATAATAATGATATAATGTAAATAGTAATTTTGACCACCACAAGTAATTGACATTGATTAACAGGATATAATATGTATTAATAAGGCGTATATTATACGTTTGACCAATTATTAAGTTTATTATTGCGGAGTGTATCCTTTGATGAGAAGCTCAGAAAATTCTTTAATCTGTTCGGTTCCTCTGACTTCTTTCTCAAGGAGTGGAAGTTTCGTCACATGAAAGTCTTCATACAAATCTCCAATCTAGTTTAATAAAACATTATAATATATTACAATTTATGCATTAAGTAAATTTAATTAGCTAATCTGTAATAGCGTCAAAAGAAATAATTACAGTTAGAGTAACTTATTGCATTGTATTTAATTGTTAGGGGTCAAAAATACTTAATTTTAATTGATTTATAAATTTATAAGTCAAATAAGTTAAAGTTTAATATTTACCTGGTCAAGGTATTTAGCTTGAATTTTACATCTCGCCGCGCACATCTGACAAGGTTCTTCGTTCGTCTTTTGAAAGAGAAGTTGATTTACAATGACATTGTGAACGTCGATGTTAAATTTCGTCAATTCCTGCACGAGCCTTTCAGTTTCAAATACTGAGAGAAACTCGGCGATGCAAACGCAGACGAACGTCGTTTGATTCTTAAATTAAAAATCATAAAGTTAAAAATCGTAATTAAAGTAAGATGAATATGGATGATGTAAATGTTATTGAGATGTAAAATAAAATAAATTACAGGGTCTCTGAATTGCTCATTCACTTGACGGATGACTGGAAGAATTTCGTCTAATCTGGAAGCGAGCGATTCAGCATTAAAATCCATTTGAAGAAGTGAACCAATTTGAGAGATGAATGGACCGAAAGAATTCTTCAGTTGGATTAATTTCCCTAATCCTTTTTCTACAACTTTAGGAAATGACAATAGTCGAAGTGTGTGACCGGTCGGAGCAGTGTCGAAAACAACAACGGAGAAATTCATGGATTTCACAAGCCTATTGTAAATTGCATTTTGTTAAATTTAATGATTTCATATTTCATAAATTAGACACTTTAATTGAAATAAAACCTTGATATATTATTCAAATTATTCTTTAAATTATTGAATTTACTTCATCACTTCGGCGTAGCTCATTGCTTCGTCAATTCCTGGAAAGGCATTGAGGAGTTCTTGGATTACGCTTTTGGACATTCGAATAGCTGAGCCTTCCATATCTTCAAAATATTCATCAGGTAGCTCATTGTAGCCAATGTTGGGATCGATTTCCTTAAAAAGTAAATTACATTAATTACAATTAAAAAATAATAAGTGTAAGTTAAAGTTAGTTAATAATTATAAACTAAACTTTAAGGTCAGCTAGTTGATTGTTAAACATTTGATTTTATAATAGTTTTAAGCAAAAACTTACCATTGCATACAAATTGTCAAATCCTTTCACTTTCGTTGGAACTTTGCTGAACTTTTGGTCAAAGGCATCTGAAATATTGTGAGCAGGGTCAGTCGAAATAATTAAAACTGTCGGTCGAACTTTCGCCAGCTGGACGGCTAAAGATGAGCTGAATAAATAAATAATAATGGTTACAACTAGATTAGAATTTAGTAAATACTAAGATAATTAAATTAATTAATTAGTTATATTAAATGAAATTTTGTTAAAATGAACCTGCATGTTGTTTTCCCAACTCCTCCTTTTCCTCCAACAAAAACCCAACGAAGGCTCGTTTGCTCAATAATATTCTTTAAGTTCCCTTCAAGGGCCTCTGGCTCACCATCCATCTTTAATTTGGTATCGGAAACTAACTACTTTCTGAGTTTAATAGTTTAAATTAAATAAATTGAGTAAATGGGTTAACGAAGACTAAATATTTCCACCCTATTCACATATAAACTTATTTATTGTCACAGATTTAATCAAAGTGGTCGATATTTAATCCCCTCTTTCAGTTAAAATTCACAATCTTTGACCGGAGGAAAATTTTTATAACAAGTCAACGTGTCATTTAGTTTTTTCTTATTTGAGTTATTTCCCCATATGTTGTAATAGAGAAGGAGAATTTCCTATTCATTTTCTCATTGGTGTTATGCGCGACTAAACCAAAGGTTCGCCGCTCCGACCCAACCAATCACATTAAGACTTTGACCAAGAGGGAATTTTAAAAGACGACCACACCGCCGCCATTCTTTTAGACGTCCCTAATTTCTCGTCGGCCAGACGCTGAATCGCTGAATAATTCGTCAAAATGGGTTTCGCCAACATCTGGTATTCTCACCCCAGGAAGTACGGACCAGGTTCCCGGTCATGGTAAGACCCTCGAATTGGCGGCTCGACCTCCTCGACCCTAATAAACCAAAATTAATAAATTTTTCATTAGCCGATCCTGCGCCAACAAACACGGGTTGATCCGGAAGTACGGCCTCATGATCTGTCGTCAATGCTTCAGGGAGTACGCCGCAGACATTGGATTTAAAAAGGTATTTATATTTAATTTAAATATTAATGATTGAACTGATTGTAATTCGAATAGTTTTAAGATGGTCACAACTGTTACAATTCATTTGTTCATTCCTGGCGAATTTGCATTTGAGATTTACATGCCCTACAAGTATCGTAAATTGAAAATTCTCAGTTTACAATTAGTAAAATACCTATTTACATTTAGTAAATAGGTATTTAGTAACAAAATTTCAAATATGCAATTTATAGTGGCTGTAAATCTCGGATGTAAATTCGTCGGTTATAATTTACTATTATAGTGATTTAATGTTTAGGATGATGATTCGATAATTGATAGACCGGCTTTAAAAAGATGTGATGATTTAATGTGAAATAAAAATTGTTTATTTGTAATTTTCAGCTCGACTAATTCTCCACACAAAGGCGAGGAAGAGCTCCGGCAAATTTCCATCTTTGCTGAAATGAGGATTTATTAAATAAAAAAAGTTTAAAAGACTACGAACTTTGTGTATTAATTTGTAAATCTTTACACACATTTTTATACATACATATTTTATAATTTGGCGAATAGACAGTGACTACATTTATTGTACATGTTTAGAAAGGATTTTATATATTGAATATGTTTACTAGGCCCCAGGTTCAGGTTCGAAATTCGACAGCAGCCAGGAACACTAAACAGAATTTTAAAATCCGAGGTCCCGAGTTAACACTCTTTTTGCACTAATAACTTTAATACACATAACTAATGATTAAAATCTCTTAATGTGGGGTTCGAAGGGGAATACATTAAATTATTATGTAGTAATACACAAATATGCTTTAAGCCGAATTGCTTAAAAACCATTAAACTGAGGTATATGATTTGTAGATATCGATAGTATAGAGTATAGAGAATACAATTCCAATCTTTATAAGAAAATTTGATTGGAAATTAAATAAAGTATGATTGATATAAAAAAGGCGTAAGAGAAACATAAGAGAATGAATATTGTAGTGAATAGTTTATAAAGCAAAAAAAATCTTGATGTGATGAATGACAATGCCAAAGAAATAACAATATAATGCTCAATATAATGCTCAGTAATCCTTGGACTCGAGCCGACGGTTTTTTCTATAAAAAATATTGAAGTACTATAAGTACAATGGATATTTCTAACATCTTACATTTTGATTGCATGATAAGAAAGATAAAGTAATGGATTATATTTACTAGCATTTCACATTCATTCTTATTATCAATATTAAAAGCATTATAATTGTTATTAATATTAAAATACTGTTTTAATTGTGTTTTCAAGTCTAATCGAATTCTTTTTCAATTTTCTCTTTACAATGAGGCTCCACGAACATTTATTATTGATTGTAGCTATTTTCTCATTTTTTAATGTTAAATGTGAGACAGAATTTGATGAGAAAATTGAAAAATTGGAAAATTATTTGGAAGAAATCAGAGAAGAATGTCCAAATAAAAATGTTACTATTGAACTAGCGAATTTTGTAAGATTTTTTTAATTGATATTAATTTTTAATTTAATGTTAATTCTCTAGTACACCGATATAAGTATAACGATCTTCAGTCAAATTAATAAATATTTGATACTTTACTATCCTTGATACTAACCAAATGAATGTTTAATTTCCTGAATAATATGAGAATCTCACTTTTGATATGACACTAAAAACTCGAATTGAACGGCTAACAATAAGTTGGTTTCTGGTAAAATGTGCATTTACTTTTTGTTAATTTCATTTATTTGTTTTATATACAGGTCGAAATTTTTCAATGTTTCAAACTTGAATTTGAAAATGCCGAAGTTTTAAATAATTTCCAACCCGAAGATATTACTTCTGAGATTAAATTGAACCGACTTCATCAAGCCCTGTGTAGAACTAAAACAAATTTCAAATCATGTTTAACCAACATGTTTACTTTTTTGAACGAATGTTACAATCGGGAAACATTTACCGAAAATATTTTTGATTTGGCTGCTGACCACTTATGCAAAATTAAAAACTTTGGCAAACAGTTCATCGGTAATTGATACAAGAATATTAAACGTTTAAAACATTTAATCAATTATCATTATCAATTCCATAATATACTTAAAGTTAGTATTAATGTAAGTATGCTATGTAAACATAGGCATACGGTATAGGTATAGCAATACAAGTATAGTAGTATAACTAGTATATATAATGTAATTGGTAAACAATATTTCTGATTTATGCCATTATATTTTTTGCAGCTTTTATTTCTGAAGATAGGCATAAATGTATTGAGCACCAAGTACCTGCTTTAAAATATTGTCTTGGATTGAAAAAATATGGGAAAGATTATTATGATTTCATTTGCCCGTAAGTTAAATTTACTATAAAGAAAATAATAATCATAAACACTATTATTACGTATGTCTAGTGAGTAAATGTAATATGCGCAGTGATTCATAATATTTGTATTGTATGCAAATTAAACTTTTTTTACTCAGGGACATTGATTGGAAAAAAAATTGCGTGAAAGCTACAATTGGAAAATGTTTAAAAAAAGAAAATTCCATTTATTCATTCTACGAAGACGTCGAGAAAATTTATGAATGCCCAAATGAAAAAGACAAAGCGACTCATCTTCAGAATCAACAATCAAATAATATTGAACTCTCAAGCGCATATAAAAACAAAATGACCCTGAGTTATATTCCATTTTTGATCTTATCAATATATTTGTATATGGACTTATAATATATAATATTGTAATTGTGATAGATTATGATTTATTAAAAAAATAGCAAAAAGATTTGAAATGTAAACATTCAAATAAAAATAAGATAATTGCAATCAATGTAATGCTATATAAAATATCGCACATACGCATAGCATATCCGGTATCCGTAAGTAATGAATATTCGAAAGTTTCAAAAATACTATACATAAGGTATATTATATAGTGGCTTAAATAATTACTGAAACTCCTTCTGTAACAAATAGGTAATTAACAAATAGATAACACTTTAATTCCGTATTTAATTGTAATTGTAATCATATCATATTGGAAGTATGTCTAAAATGCTTGAGGGGCAAATGTGAATTTCATTTATTACATGATGCTAAACTATTGAACTATATCGTTGCTTTAATTTGAGTCCTCCGTTTCCATTTAAAGAATCAGACATTGAAATTTTTATTATTGATTCAAAGCTTTTTCTTTTTTCACGTTATGGACTTTGTCTTCGTCCATCAGCTCAACATTTAATTAAGTATCAAATTGTGATTAAATTTTGAATTCCAATGGCAGAGGAATCATATTTCTTCTTAAGTGGTGAGAATTAATTCACTTCATCTATCCTTAAAAGTTAAACATTTGGTTAATCTTACACTTAAGTTAACTTTATAAGTTAATTGTACATTATTACTGGTCTGAATTTATTCAATTTGGTTATTGAAGTATTTTTTGAATATGTGAATATTGTAATACTTCAGGCTCTCAAAGTGAGTTGGAATTAATGAAAACGAAAGCAGAAACGATGATGATCATTAAAGCAGATGATATGAAATTGTTCGTTCATAAGCAAATCATCGCTCGGCATTCAAAAATCCTCAAGGAAATCATTCAAGCTGCTGATAAAATCATGCCGAAGGATGAAATTTTAGAGATTAAATTCAAGCTTCTGAAGTTGATTGACATTTACCCAGTTCTTCAACTTCTCTACCACGGGGAGCGGGACGTGATGTCGTGCGAGTTCGGACGATTCAAAGCGACGTGTTCAGCGATGCAAATCTACAATGTGAAATGTGTGGAAGTGGTGAGCATTGAAAATCCGATGTTGATGCGAACCTTCAGATGCTTCGTTCCGTCTTATCAACCCCTGATTTTAGATCAAGTCGAGGAAAATGAATTGGAAGCAAAGAAGCCAAGGATTGAAAAGGATGAAGAAAAAAATTTCAATACCCCAAAATTAAAATTGGCTAAACCAAAATCTCCAAAATCAGAAAACAAGTTGAAGAAAAATGTGAAAAAGGCTCAATTGGAAAGACGGCTCAAAAATGAAGTCAAAGAAAATGAATTTGAAGCAAAGAAACAAAGGATTGAAAAGGATGCAGAAAAGAAATTCATTATACCGAAATTAAAATTTCCAAAATCATCAAAATCATCATCAGATCGAAAATCAGAAATCAGCCAAAGAATTTTGAAATGCCAAAGTCCACCCAAAGGCCGAAAACATAAACACTCAATTTTAGGCCTAATGATGTTGAAGTCTGGCGTTGATGGAAGGAAGGAAAATAAGAATTTAAAGAATCATTTGAAAAGGGCCCAATTGGAAAGACGACTCAAAGATGCAGTTGGAGTAAATGGATTGAAAGCAAAGGAACCTGAGAATGAAAAGAATAAAGAAAAAAGGTTTGTTATTCCGAAATTAAAATCTCGGAAATTAGATTCGAAATCGAGTGAAAAGTCTGTTCAGAAATCGAATGAAACACTAGTTCAGAAATCAGAAATCGTGAAAGGAGATTTGGAATGTCAAAGTTCACCCAAAGACAAAGACCGAAATCACATCCAATTAATTTCAAGCCCAATGGAGTTGACGTCAGGTCTTTATGGAAAGAAGGAACAAAAGAAGATGAAGAATAATTTGAAAAAAGCTCAATTGGAAAGACGACTTCAAGATCTCAACCAACAAATTGAGGATGCCAAAAATGTGGAACTTCAATTTCATTCTCTCTTACAGATGAAAAAATGATCTTCGTGGAGTTGTGATAATTATTAAACTGTGCAATTTCTTCTAGTCACATCGCAAATATTTATAAACCAATACTTATAACACTTTACAGTCACTTAACTATAATACCTGTATATAGCAAATATTTTATATGATAATGATAATTAAATTAGTATAAAAAATCTCTATTTCCTATTTTCTCCATTTCTTCCCTTTTTCCTTGGTGTTTTACAGTATTGCCTGTTACATTATTCCAGTATTGCTCTATATAATATGTCATATGTGTAATATATCTTTTACTGAATGTGATTAATGATTTTAATAATTAACACATATAGAATTTGCTTTAATAATGTAGAAATAGATAATGTTTGTAGATTTTAACAATGCATGATAAACACTTAAACTCTTCCCTTTACCTTTCATTTTATTTATCATGAAAATAATATACCTATTTTTTATATCAAACCGATTTTATTGAATAAAGAAAAAAGAAACAGTTACCTTTATAACCTTAAAATACAATATTATGCAAGCATAAATATCTCTTCAGTACACTTTCTTTATACATTGGTTACACCTAATTATAAATTGAATTTAGAATGGATTTAATTACTATCCGTAAACCCCATCAAAGTTCTAAAAATAATTCCAAAAGTATAATACCAAAATGTTGGTAATTTTATCTTAAATATAATGAAATTATAATAAATGACCAAATAATGAATTATAATGAGTTATAAAACAGAAACAGAGGAACTTAATCACGGACCACCCGGAACAATTTAAAAGCCTTGGAATAAAAGAGACTCGATTTCAAAGTAACATTCGTGTGTCTGGGCCTCAAACCCTCACATTCATATGTATTATATTGTGCTATGCGCGGCTATGACATAGCAAATGATCACCCCTGGCAATTTAATGTGATAAAGTGATAAATATGATAATGATATGATGGTATGTACCGGGTGGGCGTAAATTAGTTATCTTTTTTTTAAAATACTAATATCTTTTTTAATTTCCAATCGAATTTTCTGACAACCTGTAATTATATTGTATATATATCTTAATCTGTAATTTGAGCTCCATCAACTTCAATACAGCGTTGCAAACGCCCCAAGACAGCTTCGCACGCTTTTTTACACATAGAAACTGGAATTTCATTGAATGCTTTTACAATTGCAGCTTGAAGTTCAGGAATTGTTGATGGATTATGCGAGTAGACTTTGTTTTTGACATATCCCCACAGAAAGAAGTCGAGGGGAGTGAGGTCAGGAGAGCGGGGAGGCCAAGGGAAAGGTCCGACTCGTTCTATCCATTGGTGGCCGAAGTTCTCAATCATAAAACTCTTGACCCATTTGTGAATATGAGGAGGCGCACCATCTGGAACCTTGATGTTCAGATGTCAACTCTGGCATAGAGAGCTGGGAAAACCTCGCTTTCAAGCATCTTTAAAAAAGATGCCCCTGTCACCGTTCCGTCAAAGAATAATGAGCCAATGATTCCATTTGTTGTGATGAGACCCAATACAGAAAGGGAAGCTGATTTGATTTTTCTTTGCTTCATCACAAAAGAATTCTCCACACTCCAGTAAATCTAAATCATGAAAGCAAGCAATGAAGCAAGAAGCGGGAGGGGAGGCGGAAGAGGAAGCGCGATAGCAGGCAGGCTAAACAACAACCAAGCTAAATACCTCATTGTGTCAGTTAATTGTTCCATTTAAGCTAAACGAAGCCTCGTCGCTCCAAATGAGCGAGTCGACGAAAGAATCGTCATTTTCGGCCATTGTTAAGAAACGTTCAGCGAATCGAATCCTCTTTTGGCGATCTGCTTCAAACAGCTCTTGGACATAAGTCGCCCAATACGGATGAAAACGCATATCCTTTAACATGGTTCGGATCTAGGTACGACGAATGCCAAATTCAAGAGCAAGTCTTCTAGTTCAAGTCGGTTCAGTCGGTCGATCTTCAAGTCTTTGTCTAATGACATGCCATATTTGCTTCTGTTCGCACGCTTCTTTTTCTCCCTCCAGGCTTTTTATTCTGCATGCTCGGTGTTTCTTTAAATTTCTTAATAAAAAATCTCACAGCAGTAGAAGTTGGAGCTAAAGTTGCAAATATCTCTAGTCTTTCTCTCCATTGTCTGACCACTCTTGCAGCGTTATTCACTCTGGCAAACTCATCAACAATCCACAATTTTTCGTTCTTATTTAAACCCCTACCATTTTCCATTTTCACTGCTCTTAAATGGAGAAACGAGAAAATTAAACTTTTTCGAAGAAAGTAGCTGTCGTTTATTAATGGCTTAAGCAACTCAGCTGATAGTTTGATACATGATGAAGTAACGTATTCCCCATCAAACACACATCTTGAAATATTTTAATAATTGGTCATCTTGAAGTTATTATCGAAAGATAACTAATTCACGCCCACCCGGTATATATGCATATGGAAAACCTGTACATTTACACGTTTTTAATATGAAAATAGGACCACCGGACAACTGTAAAGTAATTAACCTAGGATATTTTTCTCCCAGCATAGTTTTGGTTAAATGTCATTAAACTTTCTTTTATGACCCAATTATAATTTTAATTTCTATTCTACTCTTAATATAAATCATTAAATCACACTACAACTACTTGTATACCATAGAATACTATAGTATATTTTTTATTAAATTTTAGCCAATGGTTTGTAATTGTAGTAGTGTAGCGATTTCACAAAAGATTTAATTGAACTTAACTTAAATCAATTAACCCTATCCGACTTACCAACCACAATCTTTTGTCATTGAGTCAGCCCATTTTTACTCCATTCATTAGGGAACCATTTTAATGGTAATTTAAATATTTCAAAACAATTAATTAATGAGGATATTTTTATTCCCATTTGACCTCTCTGTATTATTTATACTTGGGGAAAGGTTATAAAGAAGCCCAGACTTTTAATTCTAATATTTTTATTTCTAAAAGTTTCCGCAAACCAAACGAATCTAAAGGAATAACTAAAATGGAGATTTCCAAAGTCTCATTAATCATTCTGCCTTTACTTATTTTTATCATACAACTCGTGAGTCTTAAGAACAACTTATTAATGGTTAATAATTTTTAATTACAATTTGTTTTGTTTACAGAGGTTAATCAACGGACAAAAAACATGCAAAATGCTTGTGTCTGAAATTACAAAAAAGCAATTGACAGGAATCTCGAAATGTGTAAAATCAATGAAGTTTAAAAGCGGAACTGAAAAGAATGCAAAAATGACAGTAAATAAATTTAACACTTTCTGACATTATTTAATGTTATTCATTCGAAGTTTGTTTCGAAGTTTATTCATTAATATTCATTCAAAGTTTTAAGCATATTTATAATAATAATTTTAATTAAAAGTTAATTTGAGTTTCATTTATGTTTTAGTGTGTCCTTAAATGTGTTATGATAGCTGAAGCAGTTGTAAGTTGAATTTAAACATTATATCTTTATCTTATTATTATTAAGTTTTTATCAATTCGACTTTTAATTTATATAAACTTGCACAATTTCATAAAAGTTAAATTAAAATTTATCCTTTTTATTATAGCTTGATTCTGAAGGTAACATTAATAGAGATGCTGTTGGGAAATTCGTGGAAATTAATTTTCCTGAAAATCTTCAAGAACGAGGAAAAAATGCATTTTACAAATGTGCCGATGAATATGGTATATATCTGATATTATAATTACGTATTAAATACTATTACTATTTGTAAATTACAACAAAATAGAATAGAAATTTATAAAAAATGAAACTTTTAATCAGGCGATAAGTTGGACACAAAAGAGGAATTTTGCAAAACTTATGACCCAATGATCAAATGCTTCCTTGGAGCCGTTTTCTCCGTAATTGAATATTAATTTTTATTATTCAATAATATATTTATTACATCTAAAATTCTAAAGTAAAAATTTCAAATTTTTATTTTCCAGCTTTGCCCGTCGTAAATACGTAAAAGAAAATAATAAATTCATTTATTCAAGTTAATATTACATTATATATCATTTAAGATATCAATATGTTATAAATAATTTGCTTCAAATCTATTAT
Source organism: Neelides folsomi (assembly GCA_034687125.1). Taxonomy (NCBI): domain Eukaryota; kingdom Metazoa; phylum Arthropoda; class Collembola; order Neelipleona; family Neelidae; genus Neelides; species Neelides folsomi. Next base: position 28,361 of record JAQGBZ010000505.1, read on the forward strand.
TGATGTTTTTTATCCTATTTAAATAACAAAATATAGTATAATATACTATTATAAATAAAAGCATTTTTTCAATGTGACTTTTTATTCATTTATGTTAGTTAATATAGAAAAGATAATGTATAAATATTTGTATTTAATCTATTTAATCATATTTATATTTGCCGGAACAAAAATTCAATTAAAAATTGAATGATTGAAATTACAATGAAGGATCCATAAATTATAAAAAACGTTAAAAAATGTTGAAGAGAAAAAACTACCGAGCGATTCCTTATTTCTTTTTCTTTAATGATCATATGTAGTGGTTTATCTAATTTAGCAGATTCATAATTGCCGTATGCTTCAGACACATATTTTGCATCACTGTAATATTTTAATGTTTTTATTTTTTGAAAACCATCATCCCATAAATTAAATATTCCAGATTCCACCACAGAGTAAATATCTCTCATCAAAGCATCATGCAAGAAGTTGATTGTTTTTACCCAATGAATTAAAATTGAAAATCTCTCGTCACGCATTTCACTTTTAATTACATAAATGTCATCATATAGATTAAAAACCGTTTCAAGACTATCAATCTCATTATCAAGCTCGATAATTACGAATGTTTTTTCCATGGTCCATTTAGTTTCAAAATATTTTTTCTCTTCATTGGTGCGAAACATATAGAAGTAATTATGAATTTCGTGAACTTCAATTTTATTATTCAATGATTCAAATTCTTTAGGAACTTTTGGTAAATTGGATATAGCCAAAGATAAAATATTTGTTATATTCGATTCAACTCTATATCCTCTATCTAACATCAAATGTAATTTATTAACAAAAATGTGATAATTGCTTGAGCCAAGCTCTTCAAAATTCTTCGGCGTTGTTGGATAAATGCCCGAAGATAAAATTGTAAATAGGGCGCCTATATACGAATTGTTTAAAATCGAGGCAATATTTAGCCAAATGGCGGTAATTGCTAAAATATTAAATAATTCTTTAGCTTGTTGGAATTCTTTACCTTGATCAATAAGTGAGAATAATATGACATAAACTAAGCTACCATTTACCTTGCGGTTAATATTAATAAAAGAGTGTATTTTTTTCATATTTTTGGAACGTGTAATGGACTGTATTTTATAATTATATTTGGAAATTAAAACAATTGATAAAATAGTTATGAATGTAAATCCTAATAGGAAAATCCAAATATAAAAATCGAATGGTTTTGTCCAAGTTGACCAATTTTCCCAATTTCTCTTTATTATTACTAGGAAAGAAAAATATTTTTTTTGGGCCCCAAATGTAATAATTGTCCATTTGGAAAATGTTCGTGACTTTGATAAATATGAACTGTATATTATTTGACTATCTATTAATAATCCCTTTAATTGATATTGATATTGATAAAACGATAAATTGTATTTAGTTACAATCAAGAGGTTAACACAATCTTTGAGAATTTTAGGAAGTTTAAAATATTGATTATTATAGGCATTATATATGTCGTATTGAAATTTATAATAATAAAGATCATTATATTTACCAATGCTGTAACATTTTTTAAGGACCATTAAATCAATTTCATCACTTCTTGTTTCTTGGTTATATACTGCTAAACCTGAAATATCAATGTGATTCTTTCTGAAAATTTGACGTATTTTAAAATGTGTCAAATTATTTTCTTGAATTAAAAAAATAAATGGAAACTTTATTTTAAATCCACTAGTAATTCTCAAAGTATGTACATATTCCATTAGTGTAAGGATTCTAAGAATGTGAAGTTGAGATGTTTGGGGAATTAAACCAGTCGTTATTAATGTAATTGTATTCACCCCTATTGTAATTGTGCTGTATAATTGCTTGTAAATTTCAGGTGATTCTGTTCCTAACAAAATATTTTCATAAGCTAAAATACTATAAGTTGGATTTATAGTTTGAATCAAATAAGAAGTTCGACATTTTAAAATTAAATTATTTCCGATCGTTTCGCTATGTTGATAGTGGGGAAACGAAGGAATTATATAAAATGCTGAAATGCAAATTGAAAATTTTAAACTAAAGAGACGATCAGTTTTGTTATCATTAATATAATTACAGTTATGATATGATTGTAAGTTTACGATTGAAGATTTGCTATTCAAATATTGAAGGTAGTGATTTGATAGGGAGAATCCAATTTGATCTCTTTTCCATTCACCGACCAGATTAATAGCACAAGAAGCGAGCAATTTTAAAGAATCTTGATCGAATTTAATATTGTTGTATTCGGTGTAAAATTTTAGTGTGTGTATGCTATTTACTACCAATATAGAGATATAGATTATTTGTAACATTTTGCAATTTTAAAAAATAATAATTCTACACAAGTGGATTCTTAAATTATTAGATTTGTCTGAATTATTAATAAGATAATAATTTTTTAATAATGGCCATTAATATATATACATAATAAATACGTAAATGCTCATACAATCTAACGAAGTACTTTTACATTTAGTTATTACATATTTTAAATTTTATTATATATGTTTATACAAAAAATTGACTGAAAAACGATTGAGATGACAGATGACGACAATCAAAATTATTTTTAAATATTATATTAAACCAATCATTTATTTATTGTAAAAAAGTAAATGAATTATATAAGCGATGATTTGATATAAAACAATTTTTGAAGTATGTACACTATCCTATTACTTATTATTTATGCTTATTATTATAATGATAAGAATGTGATATCTTTTTTATTATAATTGAGGTAAGCTTTAATAATTCAGTAATTTATATTCGTTTTTATTTAATCGATTTCTTAAAAAACAAATATATTCTAAAATAAATACTTGTGATTGTGACTGTTATACATATTATAGTTAGTATATTAGCTTCTATATACTAAAATTTATTCAATCTTTACAGTATGCTATGTAGAGACTCAACTTAACATTTCAGGTAATAAGATTAATCAATTAATTTAAAAATATTCAAAATGTTATCAAATTTTAAATTTATATTTTAATTAATAGGTAACTTTATCTTAATTTGGTTTTGTCAATTTTTGTTTTCTATTCTTTTCTATTGCTTCTTTGTAAATCCCATCATGCCCTGCCATATGGAGGCGAAGAAATGTTTTGGCCTTGAATCCTTTCCCGCACTTTTCGCAAATAAAAGGAGTTTCTTTAGAATGAAGACTTTCATGATCTTGGAGATTGCCCGCATCTTTGAATCGTTTTGGACAGAATTGACATCCAAAGGGTTTTGTTCCCGTATGTTTTCTAAAATGCTTGTTGAACAAATTAACACTGCTTAATTTCCTTCCGCATCCTGGATGTGTACAAGCAATTTTTTTCGAGTCGTCGTGTGTCATTTCATGTAACTTCATTTGACTCACATTCACAAAACCCGCATTGCAAAATGAACAGAAAAACCTGAAAGCTTTTTCGTGAACTCTTTCAATGTGTCTTTTCAAGGTGTGCATTGTCTCTATTAATGAAAAAAAATTATTTGCTTTTATTCATAAGATATTTAAAATAAAATTAATAATGACAATATTACTTAGTAATGTAATTAAGCCTTAAGGGCTCCATTATAAAGATGAATAAAATAGGTTATCTTACTGAAATCTTTATGACATTCTGGACAAGTTTGTTTAATTGTCACGTTCTTTGTAGAATGTTTTTCAACTTTGTGTTTGAGTAAATCTTGAATATCTTCAAATTTTTCCCCACATGAAAAACACACATTTCCAGTTTCGTGATGTAACATATGGCGGGCAAGTCGGGCAAATTCAACTTTGCAAATTGGGCAAATTCCTCTTATGGGATTTGTTTCTGATTTTTCCTTCGCTTTTAAACACCGTCTTTCATGTCTTTTGAGTTGGCGTTCGTAATCACACAACTTGCCGCAATGTTTACACAGAAAAGATCCGGCCTCTTTATTATTTGGAGTAAGATTATGTGTTTTTTCATGGTCGAGGAGATTAGCTCGACGATTGAAAGGTTTTTTACACGTTAAGCAAACCCATGGTTTCTCAGCCCCTTCGTGCATTCTCATATGAGCATCGCGATAGATTTCGGACCATGTTTTAAAATTGCAATTGGGAATGAGACATTTGATAAACTGGAATTAAGAATTAAATAAATTTAGTATTCCCATTTAACTATGTGAAACTAAAATATATTAAATACCCATTATCAATATAAATTAGATGTAATGATTTAATGATAGTTTACTTTGGGGTTTGGATTGACATATTTCCTTTTCTTATGTTTGGGCTCAGGATAAATTTTTGGTCCTTTCAGTTTCGACTTTCCGAGCATTTTATTATTTGGAATGAAATCCTCAATTCTCCTTAACTTTAGGTACGAAATTCGTGTTAAGGCTTCGATTTTTAATTTTTCATAATCTTTAGGTTTAAATCTGTAAACATTAAACATTTAAAACAAATTCATTTTTCATTTAAAATAGTTTCATGAAAAAATAACATTATCATAAGCCATATTTGTAAAATAAACATTGGATTACTTTATAGATTTCGACTTTACTTCTCCGTCTACATTTTGTTGTTCAAAATCTGTGTCGGAAGAATCTTCATCAGAATTATTTGTAATTGGAGAAGGTGAAGAAACATCCAAATCTTCCTCATCGAATGGAATCAAATGTGGTGGCGACAGAGAATTATTTATGTCAATTTCTTCAGATAAATTGAAGGTTTGTAATTGATATGAATTGACGTTGAGATTTGTAACATCTTGAAACCCATCAAGATCAATTTCTTCATTGTTGGAAATTTCAAAGGGTTCAGGTTTTAAGTCGACATTCTGAAATGATCGATCGATTAAATTTAATTGAGATTCATCAAAATTAGCTGAGGAACTCAGCCCTGGCTCAAAACAAGAAGTTTGATTTTCTTTTCCTTTGAATTCTAGAACAAATTGAATTAATTATCCATTATATACACCAATAATAATATATAAGTAATTTAATTTTTATTATATTTTAATGTTATTGACTAGTAATAGTTTTCAGTATAAAATTACGAGTGTAAAAGGATTCCCGAGCGATGTGAGTAAGAGAATTCAAATTCAAAGGGTTTAATGTATTCTCTTTTGACTCGATTAATTTACTTTTAATTGCTTCTTTTTTATTTGACATCTTCACTTTAATATCTTTAATTGCGTTGATGTCACTTTCTATTGAGATCAAACTTTGACGGCATTTGGAACACAGTTTCAATTCATTGAAATTGTATTCATTTAATGGAAGTGAATTTGTGTTTAAATTGAAACTGACGTAGAATAAATTTAAAAGTTGTGTACTTTCTTTTAGGAACTTGTTACTTCCACAAATTAAACATTCCATTTTAGAACAAAATTTATTTTTTATTTGTGAAAATCTTTTAAATCATGGTTAATCTTATTAATCGGGAAAAGGAAAGTAAAAAACAGTAAAATAGTGAAAAAGTGAAAAAGATTTTCTATCAAAATACAAATAAAAATATTCCCACCAAATTTTCCTAAACCTAGCATCTACCTACTGGTTACTTGATTTCTCTACAATAACATAGCATGCTTAAGCTATATCATCATATTATGATATCATATATATGTAATACCTAATTACCCACATGTGAATTAACTGACAATGAATATAAAAGCGCTATGACTTTGCATAAATGAATAAATGATTTTTAAAGAAATAAAACAGTTTAAGATTTATTTAGTATTTTCAAATAACGAGTTCAATCAAAAATTCAAACATCGAAAATAAAATTAAAATTCCGTAAATGATAAAAAATGTAAAAAACTGTTTTATTGAAAAAACTATTTTAGGTTTTATTTTTATTTTTTCTTTAAAAAACATTTGAAACAATTTGTCAATTTTTGCAGATTTATAATTACTGTATTCCTCAGAGACATATTTTGCATGGCTGTAATGTGTTAAGGTTTTTAACAGTTGAAAACTCTCTTCCCACACATTATATATTCCAGATTCCATTAATGCATAAATATCTCTTGAAATGTATTCAAACAAGTAGTTGATATGCATTAACCATGGTATTAAAATTGAAAATCTCTCGTCCTGTATTTCATTTTTTATCACATATATGTCATTGTATAAATTGAAAACAGTTTCAAGACTTTTAATTTCATCATTAAGATCAACAATTACAAATGATTTTTCCATGGTCCACTCGGTTTTAAAATATTTTTTCTCTTCATTGGTACGAAACATATGGAAGTAATCAGAGGCGTAGCATGACTTGGTCCGGCCCGGAGGCGAGCGGCCATGGTCCGGCCCCTGTATATAATATACTCAAAATTCCATCAAAATTTTGAATATATCTATAAATTCTAAAGTGTGTGAGCGATATGTAATATTTGGTATAAAACAGTTTTATGAAATGACCGATGTGAACTGACTACTGACCAATGGCGTAGCTTCTTAATAATAATTATTAATAATATATGACAATTTATTATGATGCATTTTATAGTAAAATTTGAGTAATTAGAACTTTTTATTAATATAAAATGTTTACATTTTTATTTCTATTTAATTATACAATTTATATATATATTAATTAACAGATTACAATTTGTATTAAAGTTCATTTATTAAATAATCTAACAAATTATCTAACATAACAAATAAGTTGTATATTAAAATTAACATTCAATAATATATGTTATTTAAAAACAATTGATTGAAAGTAATAAAGAATAATAAAGTAGTTAAATAAACAAGAACATCAAAACCTTAAAATAAATATATCACTATAATTAAAATTATAAGCATGGCATAAAGAATAGCTTTGATAAACATAAAATCATCTACATTAAACTTAAATTCTTTGAAATACATAAGAATTGAAATATTTTAATCTAAAAAAATAATTCCTAGATCTATCAATTTATTAAAAATTACAGCCTAAAAATCCAACAATAAATAAACTATAAATTCACAAATAATTAATCAATTATATTATAAAAAAATAATAAAGTAAAATAACAATTAATTAATTAAAGTAACATTAATTTAAACCAATAAATAAACAATTAATTAAATGAAAAGGCAAATATAAATATGCCTTTATAAATTAAGAAAATAACAAATAACCTTACAGAGAAATTCGCCTAATCTTTTTTGTCACAAATGATTTGATAATTTCATCAAAATCAATTTCATCAACGATAGAATGTTCAATTGACAAAATTCCTAGATTTGAAAGTCTCTCTTGACACATGGATGATCTTAAATAATTTTTAATTAATTTAAGTTTAGAATGCGATCTCTCGTTAGATGCTACCGACACTGGAAGAGTAAGAAATATTCTTAAGGCAATTTCAACATTTTCAAATAAAATTGCCAATTCAGTAGAATGTAGCAAATTTAACAATTTCAAAGGACCAATATTCTCAATTTTTAAATCATTTTCAAGGAAAGGTTCAATACTTGATTTTAAGCAAGTGATCTCCGTGCAAAATTGCCCCGCGTTAAAATCATTAGCATAAATAATACATAAATCCATTACGCATTTTTGGAGTTTGGTATTTGAGAATTCATTTAATTTATAACCCCATAAAAAAGAAAAGTTTTCACTGCAGTTATAAAAATGAGTATATCGTGATTCCATTTCAGCAATGAGATTATCAACAAGTTCAATAAAAAAATCTTTTTCAAATTTCCCAATGTTTGACATCTCTGTATCTCTGGATTTTTCATCTAATTTAATGGGCTTTAAACTACGACTTTTCCTAACATTTTCAAAACCTGATGTTTCTTCAAGATCCATTTCTTTTGAAAGAATTTTTGCCTTTTCTAAAGAAATTTGAAATCCTTCCAATCTAAATTCTTTTAGCCATTGAACTAACCCTTTTAAATGATTAGATGCAGTTTCAACATCAATGTCTTTAAGTTGAAGTTCCTGATTTACAATTTCAATTCTTTGTAAAATTTTTTCCCAAATTGTAATAGCTAAAAGAAATTTAAAATTATAAATATGCTTTAACCTCGAATTAGCATCAGCAACAATGTCTGCCCTAAATTCAATTGATTGGCTCATTTCTTCAAGCCCCTCTACGATTTGAACGAATTGGGAACTTAGAGCTGAAACGGCATCAGCTCTAGCAGACCATCTTGTAGCACTTTGACATTTCAAAGTTTTTTTTACATATTTTTGAATATGCGTCCATTTTTTGGCGGATGCAGAAAAAAATAAATAGAGATTTTGAATTTGGCCTAAAACTAACTTCGCCATTTGAACCCTTTCTGCTGCATTTACTCCAACTAAATTTAAAGAATGGGCACAACATGGAATAAATTGAGCTAATGAATTTATGTCTTTAATCCATTTTTGGACACCTTTGTAAATACCCGACATATTTGCTCCATTGTCGTACCCTTGACCTCGGCAATTCAAAATGTCTAAACCATCCCTTTTCATTTATCTAATATAGTTTTTGAAATTTCGCTCCCTTTTTTTAAATCTGAATTTATAAAGTCTATAAAAAATTCCTCTATCTTGCATTCGCTTTTTGAGCAACAAACAACTCTAATCACCTGACTTATTTGTTCCTTTCTAGAAATATCGGGAGTCGAATCAAACATGATTGAAAAATATTTACATTGTGTTATCCTATCAATAATAGTTTTTCGAACATATTCCCCACAAATACAGATAAACTCGTTTTGTATTTGTGGTGATAAATAACTAACTTTATGCTTTTGTAAGTTATTTAAATGATTAGCTAGCGGGGGATAATATTTTGCAAGAAGGGAAACTAAACTCAAAAAATTACCACATGAATGATCGCCAATTTTATCAGTTTTCCCACGAAATGCCAAATTATTTTTAGCTAAAAACAAAATTGCATCTAAAATACCTTTTAAGACACCTGTCCAAAGAGATTCTTCTTGTAAGATGGCTTTCTTGTTGAATGATAAAATTCCTCTGTCCTTTTCATAAAGGCGAAGTTTCCAAACTCTTGTTGATTCCTTGTGTGCATCCGAATCTTCATGTCTTACGTAGCCTCGACTTTGATTACGATAATCAAGAAAGCCACATTTTCCAATTCCACAATTTGTCCAAGGATTTTGATTTTTATCAATGCCTCTTGGAAATAAACAGCATTGAAAGCAGAATAGAGAATTTGTAGATTTGCTATAAAGTAACCAATCTCGTTTTACTGTTTCGCCATTCTTCTTTTTTCTTGTATAAAATTCTTCAGAAAACTTTTTTCCATCAATGCATTCATAAGAATTCATCCGCTGTTGTTTCGGGCCGATTAAAATCATTTTTTCTTTGAATTCTTTCGACAGCTCAGGCCATGTTGATGGATCAAACTCATCAAATTCTATTAAAAATTTTAAAAAATTAATTAATTAATTAATACAATATGTTTAAAAACGGAAAAATGTTAAAAGAATAAATTTGCCCATTTTTAAGTAATATAATATAATATAATATTATATAATTTAATAATTTATTATTGAAATTTTTCTGTACATTTACTAAAATATTAAGAAATCATTATTACCAGTGTTTTTAATTTCATCACCACAGGCACTCAACATTTTTTCACTAGCTTCTAATGGATCTTTTAAGGGTAATTGTGATGTGGTAATTGATTCTAAATAAAAAAGCATTTATTGTTAATTATTTTAAATTATAATTTTTAAATATAAATAAAGTTTTTTGATATCTTATGATTGTGTATAATTATAATTGTGGGATAATTATGGTATAAATTAATAGTTTAATGGTAATAATAAGTAGGTACCTTGAATTGATGTATCATCAATTTCCTCTATTGTCTCATCTGTTTCTTCTTCTTTTTTATTTTGTTTTAAATGGCTGCTACAGGTTGGAATTTCTAAGGATTGATCTTGGTTTGGGATTTTGGAAAAGAATCTTTCAGCTTCTTTTCTCAATTTGGCTGTTTTCTCCTGATC
>JAQGBZ010000506.1:0-38066 GCA_034687125.1 Neelides folsomi
TTGGAAAATTATTGGAACCTTTAGAAACGTTTAAAATAAAATAAAAATCTGAATCTTCTCCCTTTAGATTTCTTAATTCAATATCATACATATGTATGATATGGGAATGAAGCAATTTTTTTAAATCATGAATATTTTTGTGCAACACAGGCCAAGTATCGATCAGTTACATGAAAGAAACAAACATGATGATAATTGGAGGACTTATTGTGGCCTTAGCAGTTGAATACTCAAATCTTCACAAAAGAATTGCCCTTGTAATTTTATTCTTCTTTACTTTAAAGAACATGTTTCACCATAAGTTCTTTTATGAAATATTATATTTAAATAATTTATGTTTTTTGCAGAAAGTTATGCTTACAATTGGAAGCTCGCCCATTAGGTTTGAAATTACTAAATATTTAATTTAATTCTTTAAAATGTAATATTGACGGCGAATACTACAATATGACATGTCTAGTTTTTCTAAGTGTTTAATAGCGTTTATAGTATTTAATTTAAATAATCTATTGAATATATTCAAGTCAGTTGAACAATAGTATTTAGATGATTGTGTTCATTTCATAGATTTGTACGATTTATTCCTTATAATGTATTTTTTCTACTGATATTCATATCACTATAATAGAATTTTAATAATTGACTATAATATAGAATACATTACCTTATCTATAGTATACAATTATTACGCACTTATTCACACATTATGTATATTCATTAATAATGTACCTATAAAATACCTCATCTTCATCTTACTATAAAAAGATGTGATTATGTTTTTGGATTATATGTATTTACACTTGTAGACTTTTTTTATTACTTCGTTGAATCTTTTTCTTACACTCCTAAATAAAATAACACCCCAACACAAATAAAATTGTATCAGGTATCTAGTAAAATTTAATGTGCATATCTTGATCTTGTCAATGATATCTAGCCTATGAAGAAATACGCATTAAAGGCAACTCTTGGAATAATCAATGAGTGTTTTCAGGTTGGTCCTTGGAGTGATGATTACGTCTATGTTCCTCTCTATGTGGATTTCCAACACGGCAGCTACAGGTTTGAAAATTCCTCACCTTTAAACTCGTACATGGTATTATTATTGTTTTTATATGGGATTGACGCAACCTACAATTATCAAGAAGTATGTAAAAATATTTAATAGACTCGTATAGCAAAACAAAACAATCTTAAGAGGTTAAAGTTTTCTTTAATATTTTTTATATTTGTAGTAGTTCAAACAATAATATTATTTTAATTGTCTTTACTCCATTAAATCTCTTTTTATACACTGAATGATAATAGAACTTTAAAAAACATAAACGCTTAACTGTCTGGACTTACCCATTCATACATAATTAAAATTTAATTTTGTTATAATTTAGACATATCGGAAATGTTTGTATTTATTATGGTGATAAAGATTTAATGGAATTGGAATTCTAATCGTTTAATTCTATGATTCCCATCGATTCGTTTATATAATTATTCCAATTAAATAAATTATAATTCATATAGTACATATAATTCAGATAGTATATATGTACACTTTCAATTGGATCGTTTAAACAATTTAAAGCTGATGATTTTTTATGTATCTAGGAATGATGGTTCCAATTGTTCTAGCAGCTCTTGAAGAAATGAACAAAGTACTTAATTATATATTAAATTAAATTAAATAAAAAATAAAACGTAAAATCCCATAATTGAAAGTCATGTAAAAAGAGGGAATTACCTGCTATCATAATGTTAAAAAAATAATCACATTTATTTCCCAGGATGAAGACGAAACAAATGATTTTGAGGTAACAACAGTGCCCACGTTTTCAAGATCAACTTCAGTGAAATATGGAACGATTAATCAAGGTTTTGTGGACGACGATAACAATAAAAATGAGGAAAATAGAACGAGTCAAATCAACGATTTAACTATAAAACTCAAAAAAGACAAGGACAATTTGAGGATAAAGATGAAGCGAATGTATTTATTCGCTATAGCATATGCATCAAATCTGGGTGGAACTGGAACATTAACTGGGACTGGAACCAATTTAATATTAGGTTTAATTACATACATGAAGCTATATACCATTTAAATTTAACATTATCTTCTTTTATAGTATACATAAGTCAATCAATATTTAACTAAACTCTAAAATTTCAGCGGAGTCAATTAAAGGGTAAGTGAAAATCGCAAAAGGAATATCATGACTTCAAGGGCCATGTTTGTTTCGATTGAAATGGATTAAGATAAAACAAAAATGAAACTTTTGACCCAATTTTTATATAAAACGATAGAGAAAACATTGGACAAGATGGGAAATACACAGATCTCACTTTTGCCACGTGGATGGCTTTTAATATACCTGTCATGCTCATTAACATTTGTAATTGATTATTATGATACTACTACCTGTATATACACAATTTTCAAAATATCTAAAAACTTGATTTATTCTGACTAAAACTTTGTATGGTTTAATTTGTTTATATTGTTACAAATTTAGTTATCAGTTGGATTTACCTCATAATTGTATTTTATGGTCTGCCCCCGTGTTTGCAATTTGGGAAAAAGAACGATGGAATTGGGAATTCAGGGATATCAAGTAAAGAGAGCTCAATGAAAGTTCGCGATTTGCTGAGACGGAAATATGAATCATTGGGGAAGATGAACTTCCACGAGATTGGCGTCTCAATTCTCTTCTTCTTTGTCGTCATGCTCTGGTTTTTTAGAGAGCCGAGATTCATCAATGGATGGGCTTTTTATGTTCCTGGGGCTCCGACCGTCATCGGCGATTCGACCCCAGCAATCCTTGTTGTTTTCCTTCTTTTCGTCATTCCAAGGAATTTGAAAGTGATGGATGGAAAGATGGAAGCCCTTTTAGATTGGAAATACGTTCAAAACAACATGCCCTGGGGTTAAATGATTTTTAAAAGTTACAATTATTATGAATTAATTAAATTAATTAATATTTTTTAATAACTAAAACAAAAAAGTTCAATTATTAGAAATTATATTTAAAAAATGTTTAAAAAGTATTTCTCACAAATTAAAAGGAAATTGTTATGAATTATGTTTTAACAATAGATTTTTTTGCTTTTCAGGTGTCGTCCTTCTCTTAGGTCTTTCACCTTTTGAATTAAAATGGTTTTGGGTAAATCAGGAATAAATTGATGGTGAGGATTTTGATTCAGGTGGTGGTTTTGCCATTTCTGATGCCAGCGGGTTCTCCGGACTGTCTGACTGGATTGGGGAACAGTTGAATGGACTCAAATCTCTTCCAAGTGCTCTCATCCTCATCATCCTCATGTTTCTAATAGCCGCCTTAACAGAACTGGCTTCCAATACTGCCATGGCCAATCTCGTGACTCCGATACTCATTACTCTCGTATGCTAACTCTTTTAGTTTAATATTCTCTTACTGTACAGGTCAATTCATTGTAATGATCTCGTGTGATTGGAAATCTTATCTTGTTTGCTACAATTATGCAAAATGCTATATAACGGTCTGTATTTAATATATGTATAATATATGTAATTTAATATGATAGAGCAAAAGACTTGAACTTCACCCGCTTTACCTCACAATGCCAGCAATTGTTTCTTGCTCTTATGCATTTATGCTCCCAGTTGCAACTCCACCAAATGCAATTGTATTTTCCTCAGGTGAGATTTTGAAAATGAACAAAGAATGTTCCTACATTTAATATAACTAGCTTACTAAATTATTAATAATGATAATTTATTGTAATTACATATTATTACCCATTACTACAATCATGCAATAATGTCTTTAATTCAAGGTGATATGGACATCAAAAATATGGCCAAAACTGGAATATTCTTAAATGTAACACCATTTCCAATATTTATTCACCGTCAAAATTAATTATTTCTTTAGTTTAATTTCAAGTAATTTGATGTTCATAAACTCTTATTGCAGTTCTCTTGTGTCATCGTTCTTTTTTTGATGAATATAAGTTATGGGAATTTAATATTTGATTATGGAAATTATGTTTATGCCAGTCAAAATGCAACAGAATTATTTTCTCACTAAAGGATAGAGGATCAATAAGGATTCCAACATAAAATCTTTTACATAGTGTGGAATGAATGTTTCATAAATGTAAACTTTTGATAATTGTTGATAAAAGTATAAATGCGTTGAACGAATGAAATTGTTGGCCAAAGCCTTGTTATATTTTAACTAAACAAAATATTTATTTAATTTAATGTTTTACAATTTAACAGTATTTTTATATACACAAAAAAGATTATTATTTAAATGACGAATATATTCATAAAAGCCAAAAACCAGCACTTTATTGTAAAAAAGTAAATAAAAAAACATGATAACAACCATCACCTTAATAATTTCCTTTGTCATATCTCATATTTATGTCAATTAAACAAATGTCGGGTTGAAATTACTACCAAGAGTAAAACAATAAGGAAAATGAACAATACTTCAAAAGCAGTCCTGTTGAAGTTGAAATACCTAAAGTATTTGTTTCCAAATGCCAACAATTTTAAATTTTTGAGGTCATATGGAGGATATCTCATACTTCCAAGTTTTTCTCCCATGGAAGAAAAGCTCCGGACAAGAACGCTCTTCTTGTGAGTAAAGGCATCAAAAGAGTATTTCCCATGGTAGGTTCCCATCCCGCTTTCTCCAACTCCACCAAATGGAAGACCGTGATCTAAACAAGAAAAATCAAAAATTTAACTAATATTATAATAAGAATTATAATTGGATATAATTCTATTATTAATGATAAATCCCAAAGGAAGAATGAGTAAAATCCATCATACATCCATTTTGCATGGCGACATCATTCACCACAACTGATCCAGTTCTTGTATATTGAATGAATTCTTTCTCAACTTTCGAATTCTTTGAAAAGACGTAAACAGCAAGTGGTTTTGGTCTATTGCAAAATTATTAATATTTGTGATTAATTTATGAAAATTAATTATTTAATACAAATGCGACTATAATATGGCATATTAATACATTTAGAACTCTATCCCATTAAAAACATATACCCATTTTGAACGAATTTCATTGCTTCCTCCATTGATGTAACATTAACAAATGGCAAGATAGGTCCAAATATCTCTTCTTGCATTAATGCATCGGATTTCAAAACACCAGCTTAAAGAAAAAATATGTTCGATTATTAAAATATTAAAATTGTATTAATATTCAAATTGTTTTAATATTCAGTTTATTCTTAAACTACAGATTGTACAATTAGTATTTAGCAAATCATCTGAAGAATTCCTAATTAATCAATACTTCAAATGCACCAAAAGCTTCTTAATTGTTTAATACATAAAACACGAAATTTAAATTCCATAGTATACCAATCAACGTGGGAGAAATCCACAGATTTAAGGGGTCCATTTCACCTCCGTATGCAATTGTCCCTTTTGTTCTTTCTAAAAGAGATCGTAGCCTTTCAAAATGTGCCGAATTCACAATGCGGCCCAAATGAGGACTCAATTTCATGTCTTGTCCATGCCAGTCGAACATTGTTTTAATCATGAGTTTTATTAGCTCCTCTTCTGTTTTCTTCGAGCATAAAATGTAATCAGCAGAGATGCAGGTCTAAATTGGAGTGGGATATAAAATTAAGAAACGGTCAATTAAAATTGCATTCATCATAATTTTATTATTATTATGGCACATGTTGCGTTCTCAAACGTTACCTGTCCAAGGTTCAAATATTTTCCCCAGCATATTCTTTTAGCTGCCATTTGGAGGTTTGCAGTGTCGTCGACTATCACCTTAATAAAAGTTCATTAATTTTTTCATGTTTAATTTTTACAATCTATAAACTTGTTTTTCTTTGATTTTTTGATCTCGATTCTATCTAATAACTAATAACTAATAAACCAATGTACGTTTCTGCTTAATAATAAAAGTGAACACGTGCGAATGTTAAATAAAAAGCTATGTATTTCATTTGCACAATATCAATGATGATGTTAAATCTATGAAATTAATGGTTTAAATAAATATCTATTTATATTAAATAAATATTCTCATAACTTATAAGCCATTGATGCATTTATTGTTAGTTATAAATATGTAAATTCCAATTAAAGCTTAATGCCGTGATTTGTATGCACATTACCTCAAATTAACCTTGGCTTAACATTCACTCGCATCCTCTGACATAACAATGGATAATTTCGCTTATTTACTTATAAACTTGTAAATAAATAAATAAATGTATAATCATTTTAATAGAATAATTACGGGACATTTTCCTCCAAGCTCAAGTGTGACTGGGGTCAAATACTTCGCAGCGGCCATCATAACAATATATCCCATTCTCGTTCCTCCAGTGGCAAAAATCGAATCGAATTTTTCTTCTAGGAGTTGAGAAGTTTCTTTTGGGCCTCCCTCAACAGTTCGATAGCATTTCTAGACAATGAAAAATTAGCGGAATGTCTCTAAGCACGAACATGATTACCTGGTCAAGGTAATGTGTGAGCATCTTATTGATTAGCGACGACGAGGCACAAGAGATTTCTGAAGGCTTTACCACAACACAATTTCCGGCTGCAATTGCCGCATGCAATGGTTGAAGCGTGAGGAGAAATGGATAATTCTACGCCCAATAAATATTATGTTTAAAATTTAAAAGTTTCTTATCTAATTGGGAACATTTAGGTATAAATGAAAACCCTTCTTATATACATACATAATGATAATAGTATTCTTTTTATCAATATTAAATAAATTAACCCAAGCCCCAATAATGAGAACGACTCCAAAAGGATCTTTTCTGATCGAAGCTCGATAGTCCGGAAGAAGGAAATTAAATGGAAGGTTCTCAGGTTTGGCCCATTTTTCTAAGTTTCTCATCATGTCACGAACGTCAGCCTTAAGACCCTCCAACTCCGCAAGTGCTCCTTTTAATTCAATATTGTATATAAGCATAAACATATTACAATGTTGTTTACGTAGATTTATTGTCCAGCCATTCCAATGATATAAAAAACATCTCCAATTATGAGCAATTCAGTTGTCAATTACCTTCAAATTGAGGTTTTTTCAAATCTGTCATTAGGGCTGCTAAAATTTCTCGTTTGCATTCTTCATACATCTTATGAAGGCTTTTGAGATTTCGAAGCCTAAACGTTGTTGATTGAGGAATTCCTTGTTCAAAAGATGATTGAAGTTCCAGCATCATCTAAAAATTAAAGGTAATGATGCATTACATGTACTTGAATATGTATTGTAAACTATATTAACCTTCATACCTACTGTACGTGTACTCTATATTTGTGTAGAGGTACATAATGTATGGTACATACATACCTAAATACCTACATAATATATAATATATACAATAGTTTATATCGTATGGTATTTACCATACACTCTTTCTTTACAAGTTGTATTCTATAAAACACCCATACTAGATGTAAATGCAAAAAATAAAGCAAATTATGTTCAATAAGACAGAGATTCTTATTATAAAATAAATATTACACGTTGTGTATTATGTTCATCTTTATTAAAAAAATAATTCATGTAAGAAAAAGTTGAATTTCAAGATTGAAAAAAATATTTTAAAACCTTTATACTAATTTAGTAGTACATTTGTACTTTCATATATAAAATTCTTTCTGTAGGTTTATGATGTTATATAATATATTACATGCTATAATGCTATATTTTTCTGGTAGGTCAGGTTTAAATACTTTACATAAATTTACATTGGCCACACTTGGTCTCTAAAACTTAAATTTAAACTTACCGATATAACTCTTATCCTTTAATATGTATTTAGTAATTTTAATTAGTATTAAATTAATAATTATTATAAATAGACTAAATAGCTAATTATAAATAGCCAGTAAGACTACCATTCAGTTAAAAATATGTATTCAAATACCCAGTTTCATAAAATTGGGTTTCATCTAAAATTTAAAAAAACGTAATTTTCCAACCAAAATGCTGAATTGGCCGGATTAGCCCAATTCCCCATTTTGGCAAACCAATGAATAAATCGGTGTCTGATAGAATTATACACAATAAACATAATCTAGCCAAATAATTCTCGCTAATATGAAGATTAAGCAACTTAAATATGCATATTAAGTAAGGCCACCCCACCGGCGTTTTTTTCTCTATCCACCCTGTATATCGCACCATTCAGCATTTGCATTACTTAATTTTTTTAAATTAGGTATAAATAATTTACGGCATCCACTTGAAAATAAATATATATATGATATATGGTTAGTAGTTTAGTATGGTATGTAATATTAAGCAAAGTATAATATGAGTATATAAAGAAATATTACTAACCCTCGAATACATTCTTTCTTCAACTACCGGCTTTGGGAATTCCATAATTGTAAATTAAGTATTGTAGGTGCGTTGCACTCAAAAAAATTCAGGTAATACCAACTCAGATTGAGAGCAATAGAAATATTATTGGCGTTATAAATGAAATTACAACAATTAAACAGTTGGTTAAATGAGAGCCATTGTTAACATAGAAAAGAAAAGGAATAAACTGATGAAGTGAATCTGAAGAATAATGCATTCCCTGGCGTTTGTGCCTTGAGAGCATGAGAATTTGTGAGATTCACCTTTGTTATTCTTCAAGAATCCCATAATTGAAATTATATTTTATATATTGTACTAGTCATAAAAAATGGCGTGTGTATATTTATCATTAGTTGGGGTGGAAGTGTAGTTAGGATATGTACCTTAGGTCTTTATGCTCCATTTATGGCTCATTCATATATTACGTCATTAATATGGGGGTGGGTAGGGGTAGCCAAATGATGATGCTGGGGGTAGAGGGGGTCCTCTGTCAGATGACGTTTACACTTTTATATTGAGACTCTACCACAAACTTCAAATCATTAATTCTGACGCGCGCTCTGAGTTCTACTTCTATTGTAACCATTCGAATATGCGTATTAATGACAAAATTGGACCTCAGTCTGAATTCTCTGAATAAAAATATAATTCATATAGTTCTCGTGGTATATATGAACTATATGTTTGTCTGACTCTCGAGATCAAATTTGGTCATTAGTTTGCACATTCGAATTAGTTACTATAGAACTAAGATTTAAAAAATATATGAATATAATTTAAGCAATCATAATACAAGCAAGCAATTATAATACTAATAAATCAAATAAAAAGTTGAAGAGGAGCAACCTCTTTAGTGAGTAGACGCCCTCAACAATAAAACCTAAAATGGTATCAGGGGTCAACTTGCTATAATAAATTAAATTGAGATTAAACATTTATTCATGTATATTGTTTGATTGATAAGCATACGCCATTACTAATGAGCAGCCATCAATTAAATTAATATATAATATGTGTTTATTATATGTGCTTGTTTCATAAAGAAAAGAAATTGAAAATATTCTTCATTCTAACCACTTCGAGAAATCTGAGCAGATGAGTGATTGAATCCCAATGGTCGATGCCGATACTATACTCAACACGTAATTTGAGGAATATAGAATAGAGCTGTCTGATATCAAAAATTTATTTTAATTGATATTTTAAATTTTAAATGAATTCCTATTTAATTAGTTCGGACTATAGTTATAGTCAGAGATTTGGCTTTGATTTTGATAAAGAGTCTAAAAAATAAATTTTGGAAGTATTCAAAGCTCAAATTCAATTTTTTAATCTATATTAACTAAAATTAAAAATTACCGAATTCAAAATTATAAATAAATAATTTATTAAATTGAATATGGTACTTTTAATTAAGAATATCACATGGAGTTTCATCAAATTTAAAATATGTATTAAATATATATAACGTCATCATGGTGGGGAGTGGGTCCTGGGAATGATGACTATTGATGATATAGGGGGGTCGAAATTGGCCAAAAAGTTGATTACATAATATATGGATGAGCCCTTATGCTTTGATGCTTCTCCTTGTCGAATTCGCAAGTTTTTTTATGTAGCGTATGTTACTTCTTGTACAATTCTTTAACTTCACCTTCACATAAGGTTTTTTCCCTTTCAAAAGGATTCAATGCCTCTGACCTTCCTTCCTTTCCTCTAATTACATAAAAATTATGGCTTACTGTACGATAAGTGTATTTTTTTCTTTGTATGCACTATATCATAATGTATTGCTAAATTACAAAAATTGTAAGGTTCATACCTACACGTGTAAACTATTTAAAAATGGTGCTTTGGAACTAAAATTTTTTTAAAATCTCACTTTTCAGAGTTCATTTTCATATCAATTTCATGTGTTTTGGTTTTAATTAATGTGGGATTTTTATCCCATAATAATTATATGCGAATAATTTACTTATATACTTAAAATCTTGAATTTACTATATATGCTGTACAACAAATAATATATTTTAGAAATTGGCAAGGTTGGAATTATGTTAAAAATTACATAACCTAAATAACTAATTAGAAAATTAAAATGACAAGTCGAATAAAGTAGAATTGCATGAAGCATTCATGATTTGCATTTAGTCGCGGGGTTCGGTAATTATTGCAAAATACTAAAATTGCCAAATCTAATTAAGTACAGCATTATTTGTATTATGGTTGTAATTTGATCTGTATAAAAAACAATACAATTATCTATAGTAAATGCCTTACATTACATTACCTACAAATACAATAATATAGGGCTATACTATAAGGCACTTGCTTTATTCCGAACTATTATTACTATTACATTTGGACATTTAATGACAAATAATGAGAATGGGAATTTTGAAAAAAAATGCCAGGTTTAATGATAGACATAATTAATACAGGTTTTGCCATCCTGAAGTTCTTTAATGTTCGTTTTCCGTACTTTCCTAGAATTAAAGATTTGGAAAATCCCGAATCAAACCTAAATGCTATGTTACACATGCACACGGTTCACAGAGTAAATATATAGCGAAGCGTTATGTTATAATAAGTATTTTTTGGATGTAATTTTTTGCTTTAAATTTAAATAAATGCAAGTGTTTTAGGTTTTAGAGAGTTCATTCTTTTTCCTTGTAATATTCGACTAAATCTCCCAAGTGTGGAAAGTGAAATTATACGTATGTTATTATTTATTATAAATTGTACTTTTAGGAAATCCTTCCTCTGATCATTTCCAGTAAGCCTCGGCTTCTCAATAAGAGGCAAACTATTAATTGCTTACTACCTGTATCTAAATATATACCAAACATAATACCAAGATAAAATTAAGACTAACAAAGTTTACTAGATTAAAGATCGTAAGAGTATTTATTAATTTAATAAAATATTATATAAACATATAATAAGACTTTTTGCAGAATATGGAATTCCAATGTGAAAACGACATTGTTAATTTTGTGACTGATTTCGAGTTCAAACACGATATAAACATAATTGAAAATAAAATTAAAAAAAGGTATTTTCAAATTAATATTTTTATTGAAATTGTAATTAATTACAGAAGTTTTATTTCACTTTTTCGTTTAATATGTGACTAAAGACTAAACCTTATTAATTCATGTAGACCTATAAGAGTATCAACATTGCTGCGAGTTTTCAAATCGAAAATAAACGATTGTGCTGCAACCAAGTCATACATCAATCAAAAATTCTACGATATTTTGGATATTGCTTTCGAATTGGTAAGGAATAAGAATTATTTATGACTTACATTAGTTAATATAATACATTTTTAAATAAATTGATCTTTTTCGTTATAGCTCAACGTAGATTCAAATGAAAAAAATTCCCTTGTAGAAAAATGTACTTTATCTCGACAAACAACAATTAAAATTGGAGAAGATTTAAGAAATCACTTTGGGTCATTGGGGGAAAATTTTGGATGTTTAAATTATTCCAAAATTCCTTCTATCCGATTTCCAGAATCTCTTAAAACGTAAGTTATACACCCTAGCTGAAATTATTGATTCTCAAAAAAGTATTTGCAATTTGGTCAAAATCTCAACAATACTTATTACTATTACATATTTTAGGATCAAGATAGACGATTATAAATATTATGTTAACAAAATAACAAGTTATAAATATTTTTGGCTTCCTGTCAACATTGCTCTATCAATGGTAAGTAACATATTGTGTAATGTAGTCTAATATTTATTAGCACTAAATCCAACCAATATTAAGTTTCTTCATTAATTAAAAAAATTGTGAATTTTTTAGGCAGGAATAAGCGAAGGTGTGAAATTGCTAACTGAGAAAGTTATGCTTGAATTGGGATTCTTTTATGATGTTCATTTAAGTTTTTACAATATATTCTTCAATGAACACAATGAAAAGGAAATTGAAGATAAGAATAGTAAACTTTCGTGGTTTATAATCAAAGCCTATGAAAAATCTTCGCTGCATCAAAAGCAAGAGCTTGAAGTAAACTAACAATAAAATATACCCTTTAATTGAGTATTATGTTGTAAATATATATAAAATATACATAAGCTACATATAACATATACAGAAAGAAATGATGCATGAATTCCATTAAAAATGAAGTAATATAACTTTTAAATATTTTTATTTTAGAAAATTTATAACAGCCACCAATCAAATACTGAAAATAAGGCCCAACTAGTTGAACTTTTCAAAAAATTGGACATTCCTTCAGATTTTATGGATTATGAAGCAAAGACATTTGATTCTTTATTGGAAATGATTAACAATTTGCCAAATATAATCCCCAAACAATTATTCTCACAAATACTTCTTAAAATTTCTAACAAAAATGAAATTGGTATTGGAAAATTAATTTTTCAGTATTAAAATTTACTTCATCAAAATTGTTTCTGAATTTAAAGTAATATTATATTACCTATAAGAAAATTTAAATTATACTTTTACGCATTGATATACTACTATATGTATATCTTATTTTTCTAAAATATATTTATAATAGACAAATAAATAAATATAATAAAATAATGACATATTATGTAAATATTTGTATGTATGTATGTATCTTTTCCATTAATGTAGTTGTATGTTACTTTTGACAATTCATACAGTAGTGTCATTTTTAATATAAGAATTGATTTTTGTATATCGGTCAGTTAGCCCATGTGTGCCGTTAAACTTAGGTAGGCACTTACAAATATTTATATTTAAAAAATAAAGTTTATTATTTAATATGCAATTCAATAAAAATAATATTTTATTTTGAGAAGTGCAAGTTTGTAAATACACTACTACCTACTAGTATTTGTAATTGAACAAAGTTCCTGCTTAATATCCAAACCAATTATCATGTTTCAAAAAGTTTTGAGTTGTATAGACATCAACACTAATTGAATTTTACTTAACACTTTAATCGCAACCATAAATTATTAATGTATACCTAGTATACAGGTATGTATGTAATATGAATAAATTGATTAACACTGTTGAAAAGCCCAGAGTTTATTATATTTAATTGTATCCTAAATCATTTTATATAATTATACTTAATATATTAACTAAATGAATAATATTTATATACCATATAATCTACCATTACTTACAATACATAGTTTAAGCTATACTAATCGTAAGATCGAATAAAAAATTCAAATAATTGAGATTAGTTTTGGAAAACACAGAGTCAAAAATTGTATATAATGAACGTAATGAATGTTTTTATGTCATTTATTCGATAATTAGAAAACACTTCCAAATACTTTGCTTATTCATGTACTCTTACGATTATTGAAAGATGCTACTTACATTTACAAATTAGAGTTAGTTAACATATTATGTATAATTATATTAATAATATAGGATAATAACCAAAATTCAAAGCCTTTGATTCTCATCCGAGAATTACATTTATTCATAATTTATAAAGTCATAATATGAAAAGCAAACGAGACGAGCAACGTGTGAGATAATAATGTTGAACTTGCCAGAGGCGGAATGCCGAAAAAAGATACTTGTATATATAATTTCGCACATGAGAGAAAATGAGGCCACGAGCTTCTGAGCTCCTAAGTAGCTTTTAAGCATTTCAGTTACTTAACCATTTCACTATAGGGTAGAATGTTCCAGTCTAAATTATATTTTTGAGGAATACTAACACAAAATAAACTTCCTTTGAACATAAATAAGTTTTTAGCTAAAGGACGTTTCGAATCTTTGAGTATAATTTTAAAGTGAATCTCATCTGTGTATTTTACTTAAAATGGGATCAACATTTATGGGTGTAGTTTCACGTGTTGGATTCGCACCGACCCTTTTTTATGATTTGATAATGGAAAGAATTGACGATCGTCGATGGATCAGCAGAATTGACGAAACTGTGATTCTTGGAGCTCTTCCTTTCAGCAGCACAGTCCAAGAACTTAAGAAAGAAAATGTCGTCGCTGTCGTCTCAATGAATAAGAATTTCGAGCTACAATTTTGCTACAACAAAGAGGTATAATATTTAATATAACATTTAATTTAAAAAGATAAATAAATAAAATTGAATATTGTTTTATCATTCTTTTTAATAGGATTGGAAAAATTTGAGTATTGAGTTCCTTCGTCTTCCAGTGGTAGATTACTTTTCGACTCCAAGTTTAAAGCAAATCCAAGAAGGTGTGGAATTCATTAAAAAGCATCGAGTTAGAGGAACCGTTTATGTGCATTGCAAAGCAGGAAGAAGTCGAAGTGCAACAGTTGTGGTTTGCTATCTGATAAATGTATGTAAAAATATCTATTGTATTAAAATATTAATTAATACTAATAGTAGTATTAAATCCAATATACATTATAACAATAATTTTACAATTAATTTTATATAATAAATTATAGTTTTCATTGTGAAAATATTTAAATCTATAAGGAAAGTTATTCTTGAATTTACATGATTTTATCTTTTCTTTTTTAGGTTAACAAATGGGCATGCGAAGAGGCAATATGTCACGTTAAAAAGATCAGACCTCAGATTCTTCTAGAAGAGTCTCATATAGCCATCATTAAAGAATATCATTCAACACTGCAAGACGTGCAAGATACAAATAATTGTAATAAATTTGTAAATGACAAGCAATAAAATTTCACTTTAAATGTCAATTTAAAAATGAATTTATAAATAAGCATGAAACCAACTTTCTGTTAACATTTTGGATTAAATTGAAATTTAAATTCAGAATAAATTTTATCTCAATATGTGAGCATTTAATATTTGAGAATACACATTAATGCAATTCATAAGAATTTGCTAATGAATAGTGTGATAATGCCCGAGGGGAGGTTTGAAGAGAAAGTTGAAGAATCCTACGGATACGCAAATGCTTCTCTGAGACATATAGGGTTATAAAGGTAATAATTAATAAGATACGTGGTTAATACTATGTTCTAGGTTGCGTGCCTTCACTGTCTTAAGGACAAACATGGAATCCAATGTTAGACTCGATGTTAAATGAAATTTCTATTTACATGTTGGCATAAAGTTAAGTCTCGAGTTGAAGTACATCTTATAATAAAACTTGGTCCCTATCTCTGTATAAGAATCTGTACCTGGGAATGGAAATTTCTACCTACACAATTAAAGGCTATCAAATCGGATCTCTTGTGTACTTCCATTCATTATAAATTACACTCCTTCAATCGGCCTTCAACTCTTCTGATGAGTGCAACCACGAGCTTAGCATTACACTTGAGCCTGCAGAGAAATCTTGAAAGTTTTTATTATACCACTGTCACTCTCTTTCGTCCCATTCCTACAAAGTCATCCAGCATAGCAATTCCTGTCTACCAAACAACATTTTTATTGGATAACCAAAGATCCTGTTCTTTTAAAATTGACCATTTGCCTCCGATTGTAAAAGCGTGAGAATTGGGTATAATATTATCTAAAGTATATATAGATATACCTACACAATTTATTATTATTTGATATACGTTCCATATTTAATTTATTTTTTATAAAAAATTTAAAATTATAGAAGAAAATTTAAGTATACGAAAATGAGCTGTAACAATCAAAATACTTTGGATCTGTCAAAGATGTTTTTATCAGCAGAAGAACTTCTTGAACCAGAAAAGGGAAAAATTGAAGGTAATTTTTAATTTATTAATTTGATGACAGTAAATATACTACATTACTAGTACCTATATAGTCAAAGTAGAATGGAAATTATAAATATTTAAAATAATTATTAATTATCATTAAATATTAAATAAATAAGAGAATTGCTTATTTCAGGAGAAATTCCTGCATGGCTTAAAGGATCTTTCTGGGTAATTTTAATTTTTTAACTTCTTTTTTATGTAAAAATCTCACTTGCATCATGAAAATCATGATCATTACCATAAACAGTTTAACGCACCAAACTAACAAAAATTATAAAATTAAAAATTATATTAGTTTTTATTATTATGTTATCTTATATGTATTTTATAGAGGTAATTAAACCCTGATTTATTGTACACACATTCTGAGGTAATTACTTTAAGGAAAAAATGCTAATATTATTTATTATCAGATGCTTGGACCTGGCCTTTTTGATATAGGAGATTTCACTATGAACCATTGGTATAATTTCATTTTAAAAAAACTTTTCAAATAAATTAAAGTATAGTAATAAATAATAAATTATATAGATTAATTGATGCATTTAGTTATGCTATTGATATAAACTCTAATTTGTTTAATTTAGGATGGATGGATTTGCAACAATTACAAAGTTTACAATAAATTCAAATGAAGTAACACTTGAATCAAGATTTTTAAAATCAGATGCTTATTTAAAAGCTCAATATGCTCAAAAACCAGTGCTGGTAAACGTTTCTTTTAGTTTTTAATGCATTAATTTTTTACTTAATTGTTTTAAAATGGCATTAAGGCACACATCTAATTATAAAATATTTTTAGCCAGAATTTGGCACGAGAGCTTTTCCAGACCCAAGCAAAAATATCGTTAGTCGATTTTCGAATTCAATTGTAAGTGCCAAACTATAAAGAGTAAAATTTCTTTTGTTGTCATTTTGATGTTTAAATTGCCGAGTCTCGTCAATGTTCGTTTCTTGTATTCTTTGGTAGTTTTCTCTCGAAATGACTGACAACTCTTGTGGAAATCTCTTTCAAATTGGGAGGAATTTGTATGCGTCCGGAGACAACTCTTACTTTCATCAAATTAATGATTCACTGGAAACATTGGAGAAATTTGATTCTACTAAACTCTTTGGATTAAATTCATTCGTAGCTCATCCGCTTAAGGAGGCAGAAACTGGAGACGTTTTTATTCTCGGCTCCTCTGCATTTCCAACAATCAAGAACAAGTTTATTAAAATTCACAATGGAGATTTAAAAAACTACACGCAATTATGCGCAATTCCAAGTAGATGGTCGTCAGCTGTCAGTTACAATCATACCTTTGCGATGACAAAAAACTACCTTGTTTTTATTGAGGTAAAAGATCATTCAAACTGTTTTTCTACCAATTAAACCTGAATTATTACCAATATCATAAACAATGCTTTTCGCTTCTTTCTAAAAATAATCATGCGAATAATATAATAATAGAGAATAATAACAAGGAAGAGCAACTTAAATGGAAAGATAATTTTAATGACTATAATTGCAAGCACCAATTAACTTTGTACTTGTATGTAATTTTAGAAACCTGTTATTATTAATTTAAAGAACAACATATCTAGGTATACTATACACACACAAGCAAAGCACTCAAGTACTTATTTATACGTTTAATAGTGCAGTGTATAACTTATGAAAAAGCAATGTAGGTGTTTGTGATTAAATCAGTTTACCTTACCATCCATGAACTATTAAAAAGTGAAACATTTAGGAATATAAATAGGTAATAAGAATTGATTAACAAAAAGCACAATAGCTAATATTTAAGAACATTTATAACAATTTAATAACATTTGAAATAAATACAATATTTGGGAAATTTCTTATTCCCTTTACTTTTTTAATTAAATTTTTTTTATTACTTTTCACTTTTGTATTAAAATAGTTTAAGTATAAATAAAATTAATGCTCAATTTAACCTACATTGTAACCTATTTTAAACGTAAAACTAAATTAAAAGTACTTTAATTGGTGAGAATTCATTTAAAATTATGCAATCTAATTGGAAAACCCTTACATTACATGTCAAACTCTGACGGGCTTGAGAGTTTCGACATTGGAGATTTGACTTCTAATTGTTTTAATTTATGACCAATTATATAAATAAACAGAATAAACACTTGGTACTTATTAATGCATTAACCTTTTTTAATGTTTTACAGCAACCATTAACAGTGAGTTTATCTAAAATAGCCAGCTTGAGGATAAAGGGAGACTCGATAAAAAATTGCTTCGAGTGGAAGAGCGAAGAACGAAATAAGTTTTTCATTGTGGAGAAAAAAAGTGGAAAAGTTCGTGGAATTGATTATTTCTCCTCTAAATCATTCTTCTTTTTGCACATAGCCAATTCTTATGAAGAGGATAATCAAGTATGACACAATGTGAATTTTATTGCTAAACCAATTTAATTATACTTTTAAATTATTTTTGCTTCATTTCCAGATTGTATTAGACTTGAATGCATTTCCAAATGCCGACATCTTTGAAAACTTTTACATTGATAATTTGAGATCTGGAAAGTTTAAGAAAGCCGAAGTCACTTTTAGACGATTTGTTATTCCAATAATAAACAATATTGAAAATGTTCCTTTTGACACGAATTTGGTTAAAACAAAGTGCGGATGTAAAGCGGAAGCCCAAAGGAAGGGAAATTCAATTATAATTTACCCTGAAGATTCTGCAAGAGACGAACATTTTGGAAATGTAGCTTATAATCGGAAATATATGGGAAAGAAGGTGAAGTATTATTATGCAAATTGCTCTGTTGACTCAATACAGCGAAATGTGCAAATCCCCAAAGTCGGCAACAACTTTTTGAATGGAATAACAAAGTTCAGTTTCCCGATTAAGAAAATAGACGAGGAATTAAGATGGACTGGCGAAGCTGAGGAAAGAGGAATTTTATTTCCCAGTGAACCTATCTTCGTCCCAAGATCAAGTAGGGAAGATGAGGATGAAGATGATGGCATCTTGATAGCTGCTGTTTCCGACCCTAGGACAAACCATCAAGATTTCCTCACATTCCTTGACCCAAAATGTATGAAAGAAGTTGGGAGAATTATTTTTAAAAACAGGATTACTCCTTCAATACATGCAAATTTTATTCCAAGTTCCTGAAATCATCAATGAGAATATTTTCAATAAAATTTCTCACTTTCAATTTCCAACCCGCAAATTAACATTATTTCATGATCAACACATAATAACAGTCACTACTTATAATATAACTACTTCCATTGCTAATACATAATATTTGGGTATAAAATGCATAAACATTGTACAAATACAGTATAAAGTTCAAGAGGAAACGAACATTAAAATGCAGATGTAGACTCTTTTCATATTCATCAGTATCATATCATCACAGACTAGTTGGATAATCTCATGCGACATTGTAAATACATACATCTAATATACATGTGTCTATTCTTGAAATAAACTTAAAGCTAAAGGTTATCATTTACATAAGTATTTCACCATTTAATCAAATGTCAGATCACACCCAACAAAAAATTGAAAGAGCATCAATGCACAGTAAATACAGATCTCTATACATTACGTCAAATACAAAGAGAATCAATGTTTTGAATCTTAAGAATATGGAAATGATCCACAACCAGCGTCACGGGTCAGTGTTCAACGCATTTTATTTACAAACAAAAATTCCTAGAGAAAACTCCGGTAAAATTGTAATGTCGAATGTAAAGAGAAAAAGTGGCAGTTGTGACCTCATTGATCGGATTCAAGTTAGCTGACGTTTGCATTGTTCTCAAGATGTGTTGGTAAAACGGGAAGGGAATTCCCTCACAATGTTTCTTGGAAAAAATGTTTTGCTTCTGCTTCTTGTTGGAGTAGAAGGAAGTGGGCCGTGAGCATGTGCGTTTGGATTGGGGGTCTATCAGCTGCCTGTGAGAGACGTCAGACCATTCTTCTCGACACATGGCCATTGGTGATCGGGTCCATCAAGTGACGAGTCTTCGCCAGGTACCAGCGACAACATCACCCGATATATAAAGTCACTTGGACGAACAGAGACCGCAGTCAGTGTTTGGGGGTACCTTGGAACAAATCTTGACTTCGCTACCTTCAACTCACTCCCAATTAAATTTTTAGATATTTTTTTAATAACTTCCACTCCAGCAACCGGTTCCAATTGAAAGAACAACTTATCCAAAGAACTCATCTCCTTAATAGGTAAGGAATTCTTTTCTTATAGATACATATATCTTTGTATAAGAACTTTAAGGACCAGACAGACTGATCTCTCTGTTTTACTATAAAATATCTTTTATCTACTTTTATACACTATATTGATTTACATAAAGGTAATTAAGATTCCTTTCAAGGTATTTTATTTATTATTGTTTTTGAACAGTCAATATTCAAGATTTTTTAAAAAGTGATTTTTCTGAGTGAGTTTGTTGTTCTCATAATAATTAATTATCATTTAAAATTTTTCAATCCCATACAGATACTTACAGATACGAGACTTGAATTTTTTCTTTAATTTCACTTTCCTCTAATTCAAGATCATCAGAATTTTCCTTATATTTATATTGCTGCTTATTTAACTTGTAAAATAAACTAGTTTAATGAGCTATCCCATAAGATTTATTAGCAGAACATTACTAGAGATTAATACCTATTAAAGTAGCATAAAGCTAATATAATACCTGTATCAGTATATCAGTATTAATTTAAAATTAGCCATTCTCTCAAATTATCTTAAATTTAATATTATTTTCCTTGATTTTTTCCAGCACAAGCAACATGATGGATAACAAACAAGCTTTAAATGTCGGAATTCACGCAATTGAAATTTATTTCCCTTCCGAATATGTCGACCAAACGGAATTGGAGAAATTCGACGGAGTCGACGCTGGAAAATATACAATCGGACTTGGCCAAGCAAAAATGGGATTTTGCTCTGAACGAGAAGACATCAACTCACTCTGTCTAACAGTAGTAAGAAGATTAATTGAGAAGCACAACATATCATATGAGCAAATTGGGCGTCTAGAAGTGGGGACGGAAACCATTCTCGACAAATCCAAGAGTGTCAAAAGTGTCCTTATGCAATTATTCGAAGATTCTGGGAACTCGGACGTTGAAGGAGTTGACTCAACCAATGCGTGCTACGGAGGAACGGCAGCTCTTTTCAATTCTCTTGCATGGCTCGAGTCTTCAGCTTGGGACGGTCGATATGCCTTGGTCGTCGCTGGTGACATCGCCGTGTACGCAAGTGGAAATGCTCGGCCGACTGGAGGTGCTGGAGCTGTTGCGATGCTCCTCGGTCCACATGCTCCCCTCATCATCGAGAGCCCCCTTCGATCATCCCACTCAGCCCATGTTTACGACTTTTACAAACCAGATCTGAGCAGTGAATATCCACGTGTGGATGGGAAGCTCTCAATTAAGTGCTATTTGGAAGCACTTGATAAGTGCTATGAGAGATTTCGCTCCAAGGCTTTAAAGAAAAATTCTGAAGAGATTCGACTCGAGAGCTTCCACGGCATCGTATTCCATTCACCTTATTGTAAATTGGTCCAGAAGTCTTTGGCTCGTCTGCTCCTCAATGACGTGAAGGGAATGAGCGAAGAGGAAGTTCAGAATAAATATCCATCACTTGTCGCTTTTAAGGATGTCGAATTAGAAAAAACTTATTTTGATCGAGATGTTGAGAAAGCTGTAATGGGAGCCGCAAAGGGTCTTTTTGAAAAATTAACGAAACCTTCGTTGTACTTGGCCAATCAAATTGGAAATATGTACACTCCATCGGTCTATGGAAGTCTTATTTCTTTCCTTATGGGAAAATCTGAAGATGAGTTGAGGAATAATCGGATTTGCCTCTTTTCTTATGGTTCGGGCCTTCAAGCCTCTATGTATTCAATCAAAATTGTGGACGAGCCAGGGCGACTTTCTTCTATTATCAAAGGAGTTTACGATGTCCAGAAGAGACTTCAAGCTCGGAATAAAGTTGACCCGGCCATTTTTGCTGATACGATGAAGGTCAGGGAAGAAACTCATCACTTAGCTCCTTATGAGCCACAAACAGACACTTCATCTCTCTTCCCTGGAACTTACTATTTGGAAAGTATTGATGAAATGCATCGAAGAAAATATCAAAGGGCAGCTGGACAAATCATTAACGGGAATTGATAGTTATTTATTATTTTCATCATTATCTTGTGAAAATATTATTTTTGATTAGTATGAATTAATTTTATTTAATAGCATTATACGGATTATCAGTTCTTTATTATGAATGGTCTCTTTAGGGTTTTATTAGGCTGAGGAGAAGTTATTTTGATTTAATTGTATGAAAGCTGCTCTTTACTTTAGCTACTCCGACAGCTTAAATTGAAATCTCATTAATCATTCAAATTCGTTTATTTTGATTTATATAATGAATTTGTTACACAATGAAATCATTTATATCCACTATTGTTATTTATTGTTAACTATTAAATAACCTTCCGCAATTGATATGCAATAGTATAGTAGAGTTGGGTCAGAAATATAGTTCTGGAGTTTCCAGAATGATGTACCTTTAGGAAATCACACGGTAAAAGGTAGCTTTTTAAATACATAGTTTAGGTATCTAAATACAACTTACTAATATTACTATTATATATTATAGTACTTCTTGCCAAATCGTTTAAATAATCTATTAATCATTTGTTCATTAACCAAAGACTATTATATATCATTATTATATGTATATAATATTATCTTGAAATATTGTAGTATAATTTCGCATTTTGCTTTAATTAGATGAGATGTAAATTCACAACAGAGATATATAAACTAAAAATATAAACAAATAAATTAATTGGCTCTCTCAATGTCAATAATAAAAATCCGTTACAATTTTTTTAAATCTCTAACTATTTTTGTATACCTATACTATACATCAAATTTATAAAGGTTAATCATAATTATTTAGGTTTTGCTAGATCGCAATAATGTCTTTCCTCTCTCTTTATGAGAACCATATATAAAATATTATAGTAGTAAACAAAACCAAAAGCTGACAATAATAATGAGTAATGCTAAACTAAGTATTAATGATCAAGAGAATGATTGACATGTTAAAGTGTGTACCTTCTCAAAGTCTTTATTAGGTAATCAAAAACCTTCTCGCTTTTTAATGATACTTAATTCATATATAATAGTGTAATAATTGTGTAAATTTTAATGAGAGGAAAGATTTTCCCAATAGCATTCCAATTGACGATGGATCGATTTTATTTAATGTGAACATTTATCATTATTATGTATATTATGTAATATAATTAGGTATAATACTTACAATAACTATATAAAGGTAGGTAGGTATTTAATACGTATATAAATAGTAGTAAATACATAGCATGGTCATGGTTAATAAAATCGTACCAAAAATTTTCAGTTTTTATTTGGCTCATTTTCATTCATACGAATTTTTTACATTTACCATTACATAAAGTTAAGTGGTGTAAATTTTCTTGTAGTGATTAATCATTTCAATAATATCACTCGATAGTATTTCTAGATTCTCATAATCGTGTATTACTCGTTGATCAGCAGCTATGTACAATCGGAATTCTCCGTTATAAGATGCAGCAACAATTCCAATTCCTGTAATATAAACAGCAATAATTACAATTTAATTAATGAATTGTGAATTAAATTATGTATTTCATCGAAATTTAATTTAAGATGATTTAAACATAGAAAGTGAAATTATGAACTAACAATTACTAACACATAGTACTCTATGTATATTCAGCAATTAACTATTTTATACTCGTACAATAAATACTAAATATGGTATACATAACTAATAATTAATAATATTTAACCTGCATAAGTAATATATAACAGATTTAACACAAACCTATATTCATAAGAGGCATAATTATGAACCAATTAACAATTGGACTTCCGTTTAATATTCCATGATTTAATGGACCAGGTATATTGCTCAGGCTCACGTCACTTCCACCACTCAACAAAAACGCTTGTCCAAAAGCTTTAGGTAAACCACCGATGAAGTAATGAAAGTGTTTTTGTATTATTACACCTCCGTTTTTCATCATGTTGTTTCCAGACTGAAATCAACACAATAAATTTATATTTATCCATTTATATTATTAAATATTAATTTATACTGGGTATACAATATGTATATTAAATATTATTGTATTAATTGTTTTATTCAATTCACAGATTTATGCCTAATGTGTAATTATTTCTAAAAGTAAAACATAAATATTATAATCAAGTTACCTTTTGACATTTCATTAATAAATTTCGATAATGTTCATCACTCATTTTCATATTCACACATCTCTCCGATTTTGAATTTTCTTTAGCTTCAAGTGGAATTGGCAATACTTGCATAGCAAATCCATTAGTGAGATAATCTTTGCGATAAGGTAGGTTAGCAATGACTTGACTCGAATTTCCGATCTTGGATGGAACTTTTTCATTGGGATAAAGCCTTAAGTGACATTTCCTCAAGGCTTCACTTATAGACGCGTACAGAATGGTCGTTATCGACACATGTGCTTTTTTCTTTATATATTTTAAAGCTTCGAAATCCACAGGCACAGTTCGATTGATCAATGCTCGACTTTTTGAAGAAAAACAAGTTCTGGAAAACTTTATTTTTCCCTTTTCGGAAAAGAAAATGATCCCATTCTTCACAAGTCTCAATGGGCCAAAAAGAGCCATTGTGGAATAAATGTAGATCCATTGCCAGATTGAAATTGGAAGTGGCTTTGTCGGATCAAAAGTCAACTTCACAGGTTCATCCCAAATAAAGTTGCTCATCATCAAGATATATGAAAGTGCATCAGAATAACAGTGATCTGTTTGACAATTAAAATTATATCGTTAAAACAATCTGAAAAATGAGTTTTATTAACCCTGGAACAGGATGTAACACAAGTATAAAAGTAATATATCTGATATCTACAATTATTATTATGTTTGTATTGTATTGTACACACTTACTGAGCCTAAGAATACCCGCATAAGTTTTTTCGCCATTATCATCCTTCATCTTTATGCCTTGTGGAACAATCACAAGTTGCCATTCTGGATGATCGGTCGGTAGAGGAGTGATAGAATAATCTCCTATTATTTCATACAATCTCTGTTCGTCAATTTTGTCATCCGGATCCTCCCAATATCGAATCAACTTCCTAATGTCAAAATTTTCTGTTTCCTTCCAAACAGGATAACCAAACTTGGTGTCAATACTCCATGTGAGTTTCTTGTAAGAAGGATGCTCGAGGGTCTTAAGGTATCGTTTTCTGATTAATTCAATATCTGGTTCTCCTTTAATATGCAGGATGGCTGTGATCGGAGACCCTGGGTCATTTGGTCCTAAAGTGTAGGAGTAAACAGTGTCACAAGCGTCCATCAATTTGTAAGTTGAATCATAAAATAAGTAAAGTAAGACACGTATACACACTCGAGCTGTTTCACTAAGGATTGTTAATATTAGGAAAATTGGCCAAAACAAAATGGCAAAGAATAAATTGAAAACAATTATCAAAGGGAATAAAATAATTGAAGAAATATTTTCTCTGGTCAACATTATTGAAATTTTATTGTACAGGAATAAAGATTTGAACTTAAAGTAGAGACAAATGCAAAGAGCAGGATTGTATATCACTTTAATATATAAATATTTGAAGTCAGTTCTTCACTTGTTGCATATTGGAACTAAACTGATCAAAGTAAAGAACTCTACAATGATTTTGGAATCAAATGTAAAACTAAAGTAAAAAATAACTTGCACGGTTCAATATGTACACAAGAGCTCACAAAATAATTTCAAGGTTTGATAAGGTCAAGAATGTCTGTATAAAAAAATTATTGTGTAAATGTATTAAAGAATATTAATCTTTAAAATAAAACATCATACACGTGTGGATATCCATGTATATGATATTGGAATTTAAAAAAAACAATGCAAGTATTCTTCATAAAAATATAGGCAATTTATTTTAATTCTATGAAGACACCTTATATAAATGCCTATTCTACCACAGGTAGTATCATTTTTGAAATTTTGCAACTTATACATAATTTATGAATCTCAAGTATACAAAGGTGAATTAAAAGTAATTTTTTAGTCGCTAATTTCTAACTTTTGGTGTGTATCCTTCATATTATTCCAACCAAACCATGCCACTTAATAATAAATAATCCTCTATTTCTTTTTTTGCTTAAATACATAGCTTACGTGGCTAGCTCGCCATATACACGAGAGTAAAATATTATAGCATAACCTACAAATATGTAAAAGGAAGAATGAAGAACAAGTTTAACGCATAAATTCTAGGCTATTACTAAAAGTTTTTCTATGAGTTTGTGATTATTATGAATACGAACGTTTTTTTTAATTTGAGAAGTCGGAATATTTAATGAACCCCTTTGATTAAAAAACTTGATTCACATTCGTGAAGGAAGGAAGCGATTGAGAAATTAAATCCAGTGATAATGAAACAGTGAACAACATGTTAATTATCAATTGTAGAAGGTAGGTTTGATATAAAATGAGGAAAGTCATTTTTGTTATGTTATTAGTAAGGTACATAATAAATTTTTTACTCTAAAGACTGATATTATAATTAAATACAGATACCTATAGTATAAATATATGTGCATAGTATACAGGTACATCTCAAGTTGAGTAAAGAATACTTTAGTAGGTATATACCTATATATTAATAATATTTATATACAGTTAATTTCCTATTATTATTGAAACGCATATACGCTATCTGCACATATTATCTTTACCTCTATACCAATACATATATGGTATACATAGATTTTCTCATATTCGATAATTTTTCTTATAAAAATTCACACAAAAGCACAGAATTCCTACACAAATATTATTATTATGCATGCTAATTGTCAGGGGCGGTCCCAGGATTTGGAAAGGGGAGGTCACGGGTCCAATATTTAATGAAAATTAATTACATATTTATGATAATTTATTTTTTAGTTTTAAATAGTTGTTTTTATAAATTTTTGTTTGATATTTATTTAATAATAATTGAAATCAGAATCATTATTAAGAATTTTTAATCAAGTTAGTTCATACATTTGGAACCTACAGGTCTAAAGAAATTTTTTAAAAAATGGTTGTAATTGGCAATAAGGACTGTTAGTTCCGATCATTTTTTATATCTCTTGCAATAACGGACCTTTAGATCCGGAGAAATTTTTTTAGATTTTGTTAACTTGAAAATTGGGCCTTTAGGCCATTAGCCCTAAAAATATCGTATTTTGGCGGTTTTTTAATTTTTTCAGTAGGTTGCCCCATAACGCCCCATGAAATATTTGGTCAGTAAAGAGGTCTTGACATGATCTTTCGACCCTCCAAATTTCAGGAGTACGAATTGATACAAACGTGACCTCTGAAATACACGTATTTCCCGGCTGAGTTATCGTTTTCTGGCTGGGATTTCCGGAAAATATCATAAGTATTATAGCTTATAAAAATAATGCACAAAAACTGTTGTTTGTTATTTGTATGGATAAACCTAATTCTTGTGAAACAATAAATTAACATATCATTAATTTAATTTAATTATTAAAACATTTGTATATTTTATAAAAAATGTGGAATATGGCAAGATATACAATATAATATTTAACACCGTATTGCCTAATGATCGCCAGGCCCTTGAAAACGCCAGAGCGGAGCTATCGAGGTTTAAAGCCAATTAACTAATCACTCTCTTCACGTGATATATTGTCAAACCTAGAGCCGTCCCCCCCCCCCCCGGTTTCTCGCAGGAAATCTATTTAAATACTATTTAACTACCCAATCTAAAATATTTTACCTTTTCATATTCCTACTTTTTCAATTGACTTAAGTAACACTGTTTAAATTTTCTTTCAGATAAACATAATATTATATGAATATTTAGAATAGAATTATTACACGGATTAAATTTTATACTACCTTATACTCCCTAAACAACCCAAGATTAAATGTAATATGAATGTATTAATAATTTTTATAAATGTTTAGAATAGAATAAAATTGTTAATTAATTATACATGATTTCATACCTTTAATTATAAACTTCAAACTCCTGAAAAATTAGTGGCTGAACTTTGATTTAAAGAACTCATTGTGACAATTTTAGGTAAAGCACTTTCAAGCAAATTTATTTGATCAAAAACATGTCTTTTGCCGAAAAAATATTTTTATTAAATGGACAAATTCCCGTTTTCGAAAACCTAGAAAATAAAATTAAATGTTTTTTATGCTTGACGTAATGAAACTCCACTTTTAACAGCCTCAATCGCCTTTTTATTTTTTCAATATTTTTTCCTCTTGTGCTTTATATTTTTACTAATATTAAAATATATAATATAAGAAAAGTTAAATAATTCTTACTCATACATTAGAATACACATGGATAATAAATCATTAATACATTCATAAAACATTTAATCTTAATCATAAATGCCTTTTCATTATATTTTTACTCCTTAGGGACTATCCATAAATGAGCTCACACTTTTCTCCCGATTTTTGGACTTCTCCAAACCCCACCCCTCATGTCACACTTTGTAATACTTTAGCCTACCCCCACCCCCATGTCAGCTCAAACTTCGTATACGTAGTACATTTAAAAAATATTTTAAACTATCCAGAAATAAGCTCAGCAGTGAGTGTAGTGTAGAAACTAAGCAAATTTTGTTTATATTAAATTTCCAATAATTTTCGGATATGAAAAGTATAAACAATTCATCACTTTGATTAGAAACAATTGTTGGAAAAAGTTTAGAGCACCTGGAGCTTTTCTTAAATTTTACTTTTTCCGTTAGGAAGATAAAAATTTAATTTTTTAATAGCTTTTAAATTAAAAAGTATAAAAATTAATTTTGTAAATTTTGACCATTTTCAAATGAGCTCACACTTTGGCTAATCCCCACTCACCCTATTGTAACACTTTGTCCTACCCCCACCCACCCCTCTTAAGCGTGAGCTCATTTATGGACAGTCCCTTAGACTAAATAAGAAAAAGAATTCTATCTTGGGTAGTTTAAGGAGTATTAGGTAGTATAAAATTTAATCCGTGTAATAATTCTATTCTAACAATATTATATGAATGTTTGGTGTTTATCTAAAAAAATTTAAATCTGAAAATTATAATATAGAGGAAACTCGGACTGTAAGACTGTAAGATGTGCATACAATATTAGTTGGCAGTAAGCACTTGGTACATTATATAATTAGAATTATAGGATACCTCTATACTGATGATTACATTCTTTTAGGCTTAATATGTTTATTGTTAGTATTTTGATTTTTTGATACCTATTATGATATTGATATTGTTATGATTTTAAACAAAATGTACAAATGTACAGATATTAATATGTGTATTTCGATATATTTATTATAGAATAATGAAAGGCTATAAAATTGATTCATCTACCGAACAAATAAAAAATAATATATTGTTTTTTAGATAAGTGGATTGGAAAGATGCACCTCTCAATAACTTGAAATCAATTTAAAAAAATTAAAAAACAATGTTACTCGTATGTGAATATGCTAAATAAATTATACTAATAAGTAAATAAGTATACCTTTTGTTTTAAGTGTAAACAGTAATGGAAATCACTGATATATTTTCAAAATCCATTTCATTTTTATTATTGTTGCTATTTTCATTTGTATTGTTTTCAATATACAAAATGTTTACGGACGAGGTAAAATAAAGCAATAAATATGTAAATATGCTACATAAACTACAATATCATTATTATAAATTTTTAATATTAATGTAAAATATGAAAATGGCTTCAGTTACAACCTTAAATTGATAATATCTAAGAATTACACAGATGAATTTTATTAGATTAAATTTTATATTGAAATCAATAAAACAATTTTTGAAAAAAATCGTTACAAATATACATTGTCATTATTCTCACTGTGCACTATCATTCCCAGCTTATAGACATAAACTTGACCTGACCTTTATAAGTTTAACATAATGTTACATATTTATTATATTATCTGTTTAATGTACATCTGTATTAGTTAGAATTCATTGAAATTGTTTTATAAATTATATGTAAGTAAGTATATTCCAATGTGAAAATAAAATAAAGTGTAGATACAAAGGTAGGTAGTAGTAAAGTCATAAGTCCGATATGCAAATACCCAAGAATTTAATAACCAATATAACATGTAATTTAATTTCAAATTAGATAACACCTACCTTAAGTAGCATGTATGTATCTTGTACTCTATGTTTCATATTTTGATTAAGTTTAGATGTACATAATGTCTATTTATTACCCACAATGAGGAACCTTGTCACAATAACAGGTGTTAGATTAAAATGAATTTATCATAAAAAACTCAAGAGATTTGTTACACCTGCAGCCTTTTCCTAATGGTGATAAAGTAATAATCGACTTGGTCAAAAAGTTAATGTAAAGTCCAGTAAAAACATTACACAGGTGAGCACAATATCACGTATTATTATGTATCATTTGTACCTTTTAATATGATTAGTTGATAAGAACATACAGCTTCATGCCCTACGTCTTTTGGCAATTTTATATTAAAAGCCTATATTATTACATTGTACGTATAATTTTCAAACATACCTTTTATGTTTAAAAGAAATACATATTACTTTTACACATATACAGAGATTCAGATTTCAATTGACTTCCAAATAAAATGAATGATTTGATAACCTTAAAATATTAACTATCTTGTTCATGACACTCATCAAGTTATACAATTTGAGATTATTTAGCATGGACAATTAAGAGTAAAGTTTTTAATTTCATTGAAAGGGTTCAGTCGTAGTTTGACCTTAAGTAAAGGTGCATTTTAGATTATATGTCTCTTTTCACAATTTAATTAACTTATAAAAATGAATAAAGATTTTGGACAATTGGAGAACAAAGAAAATCCGAACGGAGATTATTCTCAAACAGTGAAAATAGAAACAATGCCTGAAATCTTTAGTCAAAATAACCCAAGCTCATCTTCTCATAACAATGAACCAAACTACTCAACATTTCAGACTGAATATGGATTAGGAAAGGACGACGAGCAACTAATCAATCTGTAATTTGAAATATTATCATTTTATATATTTTACAATACATTTGGTATGACTAGCAGCATATGGTATTTAAATGGTTGAGTCACAAATAAATGTCCTAAATTCTTCAAAGCATTAAAATCCAAATATTTTATGTATGGAAAAAAATGAATCCGATACATGTTATAGATTGAATTACAAAATCGTTCATTCGTTACATACAAACTATACTAATGTTGGAAGGTGTGAAAAGCTAAGAGCATACAATATGTGAATAGGTATGAAGGTATGAACATAAATATAGGATTCTGTGTGTGATCTGAATGAAGTCTCTCCTCCCTTAAAATTAGAATGAGAAGTCACGAACTTCATCTCTCACCCTATTGAAGTAGAGGAGTCTCAAATTACCATCCCGGGGAGGAAATTGTTTTCAGTTCATTATTTGGAAAAATATTAAAAATGCTTTGGTTTCATCGAGGATCTTTAGATTTTCCAACTTCTCTTAGCATTGAAGAGACAATTCGTTATTATTCAAACTATTCTCAAAATTGTAGTGGAAGACGTCGGCACGGGTGGAAAGATCTTTCGTCATTTGAAAAATGCTTGAGTTTATCACTCTTTATATTGGGCTCGGTTTCTGTTGGGCTCATTATTGGAATTTGCTTTCTTGGAAGGCATATTGGTAAGCAGACTTTTAATTGGAATATTTAATCTGTATTTAACTCAAATACCTGTAAATACCTTTAATTATAACATTTCACAATCAAACCGCATTGTTTGCAAAACACATTACATAATTTGTAAAGTATAGACTTTTTATAAGTTTGTTGTTTAAAATGATTTTTTGCAGCCCAAACAGAAGAAACGGATTATTCTGGAAAGCCCATAATAGAAAACACAACAATTTTTCCTCCATGGATTACAACGACAACTTCTACGGCGAGAACAACCACAAGAGCTCCAACAGTTTGTGCTACTCCGGAATGCATACAGAACGCTGCGAATATTCTTTCATGGTCAAACAATTCGGTTCTCCCTTGTGATAACTTTTATGAATTTGCCTGTGGAAGTGAGTAGAATTTCAATTTATATGAATGAATGATTTACTAAATACTTTAACGTGCAATGATCCATCAATCTGCTTTTAACCTATTTCAGGATTTAAGGAGAAACATTATATTCCTGATACAAGTTCAAGATGGGGACAGTTTGATATTCTCAGGGAGCAACTTAGCAGAAACATTAGAGGTGTGATATTTTAAAAATATTAAAACATTTTTTGACTATTATTGTAGTACAGTTAGTAATTATTTTATTTTAATTAAATGGTAAAATATTTGTTTAGTCATTTTGGAGACATTTGATGAAGATGATCCATTGCCAGTGTCCACAGCTAAAGACTTTTATCAAACGTGCATGAACCAAAGTGAGATTCTGTTACATTTTTATAAAACTATTTGTAATGGCTATGGCCTATTATGCATTATAAACTTACAGCACTTTACTTTATCCTACAATGTATTTAAATTGCTAATTGAGGATGCGGAACCTCATTATTCAAAAGTGCATTATCAACAAATAACAAACCTGACTTTGCTTTAATTTACAGCGAATGAGCAAAATCATGGCGAGCTTTTAGCATTGAACGAGAGACTTGTTGGAGGTTTTGATGATGTTAATAAACTTGGGATAATCCTTGGAGGAATTAGAAAAGAATTTGAAGGAAATTCGATCATTACTGCTTATGTAGAATTAAACGACAGGAACACGACAATTAATTCTATATTTGTAAGTTTAACCTCTTACTAGACCATTTATCATTAAAATAATGTAGTTTATAATGTTTAACATTATGTAACAAGAATATTATTGGGCAATATGTATTTATACTTTATTTAAATATCATTCATGTATGTTATTATAATCATACCAATAAAAAATAGCTAATTTTATACTTATGTAATAAATGCATATATTATGTAAGTTTTTGAATTAAATTTTTTAGCTTGATCAACCACGTTTTGGATTAGCAAGAGAATATTTACTTCAAAACTCCACGTTCAAAAATTCATATACTGAACTCATAGCTAATGTATGGAGAATTGTTTATTTAACTGATGAAGTAAGATCGAGAGAAATAGCGGATGACATTGTTAACTTTGAAGCGTCACTTGCAAATGTATAACAAGAGTTATCATACCATGAATAAGAATAAAAGAATTACAATAAGTTCATTATAATCACACATGCACACGCCATGATTTTTCCCACAGATAAGTACGGCTGCAGAGGACAGACGAGACAAAGGCAAAATGTTTAATCCAATGACGTTAGAAGAATTGAAAGAATTTACTTCAACAGCTACAGTTCCGACATGAATAATTAAATAAATTGCTTACATAATAAAATTATTTTTAATGACCAGAAAATATACATTAAATTCAATTATTTTTTAATTAGATGCTTAACTGGGATGAATTCTTTAATGCCCTGTATGCTGAAATAGTTGACGAACTTTCAGAGTCTCAAATAATTTTTGATCCTTTAAAAGAAACCTTTATTGTCAGAGATAAGCCATTTTTTGCAGAAATTGGAAATGCTCTGAGCTCAACAACTCTTGAAACAATGAGTAAGTTCAACGAGTATTAAAGTAAATTAAACAAAGAATCCAAAACATTCACAATTATAATTTTTAGAAAATTATTTGGAATGGAGAACTATATTTGAATTTGGAAATGAAGTTTCAATTACGTTGAGAGACATTTTCTTCGACTATGCAAAAAAGACATTAGATGTAAAATTCCCAGAACCAATGTAAAATTCAAATTAAATATTTAAGCTAGAATATACAAATATTTTAATATAATGTATATTTCTAAATACAACCGTTTATCCTTAACCACATCAAGATATATTATCAACAAAGATAAAAGCTGAGAAGTCTGACTAAATAGTTGACTAAATCACTATC
Source organism: Neelides folsomi (assembly GCA_034687125.1). NCBI lineage: Eukaryota > Metazoa > Arthropoda > Collembola > Neelipleona > Neelidae > Neelides > Neelides folsomi. The sequence goes on from JAQGBZ010000506.1 coordinate 34,135, forward strand.
TTGGTGGGTAATCGAAACAGTCGGTAAACGTTAAACCTAAAGTTTGAAGTTGCTATCAAACTGTTTAAGTTTAATTTACTAAATTTTATAAAATCGCACCTCCAATAAATTATATCGACAAAAACATTCTCCTACATTATTCGTTGTTCTTCATCGTTAAACTCTTCAATTAAGTAAGCTAAAATAATTTTTTAGTTGTTGTTTGATTAAAAACACTTAAAATTTTAAAATAAAATTGTTTCTTGACCATTTAGAGAAAATGGGAAGAGGTCCGTCATTGAATCAATTTGAGAAGGACCAAATCACCGCTCTAAGAGAAGGAGGGAGAAACTTCTCGGCTAATTGGAAGAGCAATAGGTCTAAATTAATCATTTATAGGAAGATTTTCAAAAATAAGGGCAAACACACCACCAGGGCCAAGGAGAGAAAGAAGAGGAAGGCCGAAAAAGCTGAGTCCTGCCGCTGAACGGCACATAAGGCGACATGCCAGCAACGCCAGAGTGTCGTGTTCTCAAATAAAGACTCAACCTAATCTTGCTTTCTCAAAAGAAAACGTTTTTCGAAATTTAATGTTCGGCGATATCTTGAGGACTAACAGGACGAAATTTTAAGCGTTTTTAATCAAACAATAACTAAAAAATTATTTTACCTTACTTAATTGAGAGTTTCACGATGAAGAACAACGAATAATATAGGAGAAAGTTTTTGTCGATATAATTTATTGGAGGTGCGGTTTTTAAAAATTTAGTAAATTAAACTTAAACAGTTTGATAGCAACTTCAAACTTTAGGTTTAACGTTTACCGACTGTTTCGATTACCCACCAAGATAGTAATTTAGTCAACTATTTAGTCAGATTTCTCAGCTTTTATCTTTGTTGATAATATATCTTGATGTGGTTTAGGATACATACATATATGCTATATTCAACAATATAGCAGACTGTTAATTGAAAGTAAAATTGATTGTATTTTAAGGTGGAAATCATGTTCAGACAAAGCAAATAATTTTTTCGGAATGGCAATTGCATTGCCTTACACGCAAAAACATTTTAGAAACGAATACAGAGCAAGGGTATGTATACACTCATGTGTAATCTAATTATATACTTTATGAATATATATGGAATTAATAAAACATAATATGGTAAATATTATTTTTTGTCAGATAAATCTTATGGTTGGTAATATCAGAGAAGCCTTCATATCTGAAACAAATGACGGTTCTGAATGGATTGGTAATGCAACAAAACTTAAAGTTCTGGAAAAACTCGAAAAAATGCAAACCTTTATGGCATTCCCTGATTGGCTCCAAGAAGAAAATTCAACAACTCTAATAGAATATTACGCAAATGTAAAATTAAAATTTTTTTTAAATTTAGACAAATATGAATGGAATTGTATATACATGAGTTTAATCGAATTTTATATACATTTTAGTTGACGTTTTCGAATCCAGATAATCATTTACAAAATTTTTTGGATGTCTCAAAATGGATTAATAAAATTGATCTGAAATATATTGTTGAATTAAAAAATAACACGAAGTATTGCATTATACCAAATTATACATTTAAAATGCAATGTTTTCAATATGACCAAAATTTTTACCCTTTTATTTTTAAGGTGGTTAAGCGATCCAACGGTAGTTAATGCATTTTATTCTTCGATCTACAATTCTATTAGTAAGAAATTTTTTTACACTAAATTAGAGCCATAAATTCGCTTTCTTTGTTTATTGTTCTCATATATATAATTTTTTATTAATTTTTAAGCTTTTCCGGCTGGTATCATCCAAACCCCATTTTACGGCGGAGACGTACAGTAAGAAATCATAACAATATTAAATAATAATTTTATATGATTGCAAAGCATAACTTTCCCATTTTGGCATAACTAGGAGTCTCAATTATGGAGCAATTGGTGCAGTTATAGGACACGAAATTGTTCATGGTAAGATTTATTGTATATACTTAATGATTTTTTAAATAATCTACCTACTTTAACTAACAATAAATAGATAAGTGGTATATTATATTAAGTATTCATTTAATTCATAAATGTGCAAATCTTAATGAGCAAATCGTTTAATTTTTTTTATTGAATTACAGGATTTGATGACCGAGGTAAGAATTACATTAAGAATAATAGCGACCAAAAATTTACATTGGATTTACCATTAAATCATTAAAGGACGGCAAAATAATGGTGATGGTGACTTGAATGATTGGTGGGATCCTGAAACAGTCCAACGGTTCAATGAGAAAGCACAATGTTTTGTTGAGCAATATGGAAATTATTCTATAGAAGTTGAGGGGAGGAATATGACTGTAAGATACTTTTATATAACATACATAATATCATACTTTTTTTACTTTGCTTAATATCATTTTATATACAGTAATATTTTTTCTTTACTACTTATACTATGTGAGTCAATGATTGTGTATGGGAATTTTAGCTAAATGGACAAAATACACTCGGAGAAAATATCGGTTAGCATTTTAACTATTTTTGCATTATTTTATATTTTATACTGCAAAATTACTTAAAGTTAGTACAATGCCAAATTTAATTTTTATCAATGGATTACGATTCCTTAAATTAAGTATTCTAATGAAATAATATACAATATTTAGCTGACAATGGAGGACTACGTCGAGCATACAAGGCATGGGACACAGCTACAAACGGAGGACTAAATGACCAAATACTCCCTGGAGTGTATTACCCACCTCAACAATTATTTTTTATATCTTTTGCACAGGTAGATTAAACTTTAAAACCATGTGTCATAACATTCGTGATAAATAATAATTTATTAGAAAGTAATTATAATAAATGTTATGTTAATTAGATTTGGTGTGGAGCTTATACACCAAAGGCGTTGGATCAGCAAATTACAAACGGTGTCCATAGTCCAAATATGTTTAGAGTCAAAGGTGTGTTAGAAAATTCGGTTGAGTTTGCTCAGGCGTTTTATTGTCCACTCCCGCCAGAAGAGCGTTGCGAAATATGGTAAATTGTGGAAATCTAATTTTTAATTAATAAATTAATCTATAAAGTTAAATGAGCAATTAACATTTTTTGCGCTAGAATATTTTATATCGACTGCCTATGTTAGTTAAGGACAAACATAACATATTAATTAGGTAGTATTTAAGTATTATATAGATAATTGTACAGTATATACATAATAGTACATACTATTAAATATACATAAGTATGCGGTTTATACTTTATGTAAATACTATAAAAGCGAATATGTATAAAAGCGAATTTTTGGTAAAGATTTAGATTATGTTAATATTTAGTGTTGTAAATAATTAAATACTTTATAGGGTAATTTCTTTATTATTAGTAAATATCATTAAAAATAACAATTAAAACAGATTATTATATACACCTATGTAGATGTAACACTAATACATATAATTGTTAATTATATATAATATCCTATATTATAATATATTGTTTTTGTGTATTAAACGAGTAAAGTTACAAAAATAAATATTTAAATATTCGAATTTTTCTAAATCTGCATGAAGATGTAATATGTTGAATATTGTATGCTTTCGAAGAAATTCATTTCTTCTCATCTCTTCTATGATTAAAGTCAATTAGTTTATAATAATAATATTATTATTTTAATAGATTTCTATTAAAAGTTTTCAGTAACGGCATATTTGATATCTAAATACCGCTATCGTTCGAAAGAGAGCCCATGTTCGAAAGAAAGCCCATGGGTAAAGCTAAATTTTTTAAAGAGAGCCCACCCCCTCTACTCATATATTTATTCAAAATTATGATATATTAATTAAATACGTCTCTATATGGAGCTGTAAATATAATAACGTGCTTAGAAGTTTGTTGATTTTTGAGAAATTTAAAATTTTAAAGCGCCAGCGTTACTTTTAACCCTTTATTATCAAAT